>JAHLWY010000229.1:0-78093 GCA_020002185.1 Paraescarpia echinospica
TGGCATTAATTTCAGTGACATCCTATGATCTTATAATCTATTTGCCATTGTACTGCATGAACACGAGTTGTTCAAAGGTTGAGTCTGGTGCACAAAGGCAGTGTTGCAATTTGTAATCTGCTGATATTAGAATTAGTTAGCAATTTATATTTTCTGATCGTAGACTACTGATTGTTGAGAGGGTTTTCACATTTCCATATAACAGGCTCAAAATCCCCTCTGGACCAGGCTACTGGCACCGGATTATACTAGTGTAGAAGGCTGTTTAACTTGAGCCATATTACTTCTACAGAGGAAGACTGACAGTTCTTGTTCTTAGCAGTTAGGCATTGTCAGCCAGTGCCAAGTGGCATGGTCTCCAGTCTCCACACATCAAAGGCATTTCCTGTTTAATTGGTGGGGTAACTGCTCTTTATGGACATCCTGGTGGCTTAATTACACAAACAGATTGATAGCCTGAATTGATACTTCCTCCTGGAAGAAACCACTCATCGCACCTGACTGAAGCTGGCAAGGCATATATCATAACACTGTTTAAACACAAACAAAAGGGCAATCTGGTAATCCCCAATTAATTAGCTCAAAGAATGTCCCACCTTTGAGTAACTGGTGACCATTAATGAGTTACAAAAATCAGCCCGCAGTAGCCCGCATGAAGAAATTACTAGCCCGCAGACCGCCCCGCCCCGCAGTGACCTGACCCGCAGACCGCCCCGCCCCGCACAAATTGAAACTTAACCCGCACCGCAACACCAACAAACATCCAGCTCTTGTCACCTTTCCTCCTGTCAGCGTCCCTTTTATCGACTTCTCTTCTATCAAATTTGCTCTCACTTCCTTTCGTCCCTTCATCTTTCGTCCCATCTTCCCTCCCTCCTTCTCTACGGTCACTTTCTTCCCTGTCACCTTCACGCTTGTCACGTTTTCTGTTGTCGATTTTCTAATTTCTTCCCCTCCAATCACCTTCCCTCCTCTCAATCTCCTTTCCTCAGTTTTCTTGCCACTGCTATTCTCCTTCAGTCTTGCAGTACTCTCACCTCTCTCCCTGTCATCTCTCTCCATTAAACATGCCTCCTTGCTAATTCCAATCTCCATTCCCTTCACAATATCTGTCAACCTAACTATCTCCTTCTGCAGACACTCCACCTTCCAACACCCAATGCACTGAAAGGTGAATCCTTCCTCCATGGTTTCTGCCCATGACTTCCCACAGCCGGACAATGCAAAATCTACCCAGCTGTGGCAGTGATCGCACATCAAGTGTCGCTTTGCCTTGACTTGCCGTTTGCAAGGCGCCATATCCCTATCAGAATTTATTTAATAACTTAACTAACTTAGTCTTTATAAAGACTGTTTCCCGTATACTACAGCACACTTTATGTTACAGATTTCAATTACACAGCCGACTATTCATTCTATCACACACGCTAACATTACCGGTAGTGACCTAATTTAAATACAATCAATTACGTTACGTTAGACTGCTTTACTTATTTAGGTTACGCCGCCTGACTATCGCCCTTGCTTAATTTTA
The DNA here is from genome assembly GCA_020002185.1 of Paraescarpia echinospica. Lineage (NCBI taxonomy): Eukaryota > Metazoa > Annelida > Polychaeta > Sabellida > Siboglinidae > Paraescarpia > Paraescarpia echinospica. Next base: position 1,535 of record JAHLWY010000229.1, read on the forward strand.
ACAACAATGCTATCTAATCAAAATATCTAGCAAGTACTGGCTTACACAGATATTATCTTATGTAAGTAGTTTGATGGTTGTTACTTTATCTCCTATATATTCTACCACATAATCAGGTTTGTTAAATCTTGTTTACAACTTATCGAAGGCTAAGTTACCCTATTATCACTCACTATACTAAGGTGTTTTAAAATACTTTAACTAACTAACTTTAAGCACAGCTTCTACTCAAAATATATTTACTGCAACTTTATGAATTATATTAAGGCAAGAATAATACTTATCAATCAGTAATTCCACTTGTTTATCAACTTTTCTGCACCATCAATTTTTACGATCTATCTCCGCCAAATATAGCCTCGAACCTAGAGGATGGTGTCGTCGGCGAATAGTCGTAGTCTGGCCCTGACTCCATCTCCAAGATCGTTGATGTAGATCAGGAACAGAGATGGTCCCAGAACCGATTTTTGCGGTACTCCTGAGATAACAGAGCCAATGTGAGAGCTTTCTCCCTCTACTACTACCCGCTGCGTGCGGCCGGAGAGAAAGTTCTATGCCGCAGTAGTCCAACTTCATGAGCAGTCTTTTGTGGGGCACTTTATCAAAGGCCTTAGAGAAGTCAAGGAATAGCGCGTCCGTCTGTCCGTCCCTGTCCAGTTCCGCTGCAAAGTCTTCTACCGTGAGGATGAGTTGAGTTTCGCAGAAGCGTTTCTTGCGAAAGCCATGCTGGGCATCAGTGATGATTTGGTTGTGTTTTAGGTGGCCTGTTATTTCAAATCTCACGATATGCTCCAGAAGCTTGCAGCAGACAAGGTCAAGGAAATGGGTCTAGCTAGCTTGGCTCCTGTCTCCTTTCTTGAAAATATACTGGACTAGGGCATGTTTCCAGATTGCAGGGATCTGGCTTGTGGTTAGTGATCTGCTGAAGAGGAGGGTCAAGGCTGGAGCAAGTTCCCTGGCAACTTCCTTAAGGAGACGGCATGGAATGTTGTCCGGTCCTGCAGCTTTCCTGGGTTCAGATTGGACAGTAGTTATAAGACACCGTTTGGAGATTTCCGGCATGGTCAGGTGGGGGCTGTTTTCCAATGATGGCATGTTGCCTATGTCCTCTGTGGTGAAAGCTGAACAGACCTGGTAGTTCAAGATGTCTGCTTTCATCTTGCCGTCACTGAATGTGAGCCCATTCCTTTTGAGTGGGGATACTCCCGACGTGTCGTTTCTTCTGTTCTTAATCAACGCCAGAGGTTTTTGGAAGAGTCTTCCTGTATCGCTCCCAGTCCGTCACACACTCCGTAGATTTTGCCTTCTTCCATGCCCTGTGCTTGCGGCGCGAGATTTTTTTTCAGCTTGCCGTTGATCCAGGGCTGGTGGTTTTTTTACCGACGTGGTCTTGCTAGGAACAGGCTGTTTCATCATGGTGGTTTGATGATTGTGTATGAGCTGCCAGAGCTTATCGGCTGATGATTATCCTGGTCTGTCTGGATGTCACTGCTAAATGCAGCTGTCTTCTCCCTGAGTGAGGCAAAATCTGCTTTCTTCCAGATGCTGAATTTCCTGGCTACTAGCTTCGCTCTCGATGCTTTGATGCGGCTATCGGCTAGTACGATATCGTGTTCACTTAGACCTGGAATGGTGGTGGTTTTGTTTACCAGGTTTGGTCTATTGGTCAGGAAGAGGCCAATGAGCGCATCGCCTCTGGTTTGTTTGTTATTCATTTATTGGAGTCCCAGGTCATTAATTTTGTCCAGGAAAGCTTGGCTGATCCTCTGGAGGTAGATGTGCCATGTTACTGTCTGGTCTTTCCAGTTGATGTCCGGCAGGTTGAAATCACCGCCTATCCAAACAACTCCATATGTTGTGACGGTATCGAGGGTCTTGAGGATTCCTCCATCTGGTAGTCTGTCGTAGTTGAAGGAGTTCTATAGATTGATCCAGCATTAATGGGTTCATGTCTTCTTGAAGTCTGTATTTTTACCAGTACTGCCTCCGCCGATGTTCCATGCTGCAGCTGGTGTGAGATCAGGTTTGACCTAACAGCGATGAGATCACCTCCGTATCCATTCTCTCTATCCTTGCGGTAGACGTTGTATGAACCAAAGACAATGTCTGGGTTTGCTTCTATATGGAGGTGCAAAAATTCAGCCTTCTTAGGTCTGATGCTTTGGAAGTTAATCACCAGGCTGCGGAGAGAGGAGGCCTCTTTCACAGGTGATGTTGTGCTGGGCGGTTCACTGCTTGTTGAAGTTGAGTCCAAGAAACTGAATTCTGGGGGACTGCCTTGTGCCCAGGTGTAGAGGTTAGGGGCGGGATGCCATTGTAGATGAGACTCTGTTGCATGTGGGAGCTATATTGGGACGTATGTGGGCTGTTGGGGTCAGAGTGGGAGAGACATGATGCTCTCGAGATGTCTTCAAGGGAGGGGTGATCTGTATAATGATGCCGAGTGTCCTGTGTGTTTTCACTACCACTAATGGTGGTTTCAGGGGTTGCCACAAACAGTGCACTGGAAAAGTTAGGCAAGTCGCAGACACAACATATCCAGGGCGTGCTTGATGTGTGAGCAAAGTACACTGTATCGCTCATGTTGATGCATTTAGTGTGGGACCAGGATTCACAGTTGCACATGCTATGTCACGATCTCTCACTTTCACTGCTTTGCCACATTCACCACACGGGAACTTAATTGCACGAGGGCCTGGGTTGTCTTCAATGACGTGGGCGAGCAGAAGTAGGAAGAGAAGGCCGGTATGCCAGGAAATGAACGAGGGCATGTTTACCGTTCACTGGTCGGGTACGCAGCTGAACTTTAATGGTGATGTGGAGTCGGAATTGTTGTTTTAGCCGGGAGACTAAGTTGTATAGGCTGCAGTTTAAACTATTATTATTAGTATTTGTAATTATAGTATTAGTATGGGTGGATGAGTTTCAAGACGATTGTGCGGTGCAATTGAAAATGTAGGCCTTCGCCCTGGCTGGACCCCAGGGCGATACTGGGATAAAGCATTTTGACGAAAAGCCTGTTAGTAGAAAGTTTATTATTGGGTAGTGTTTTCCTTCTATTGGTATTGGCAGCCTATGAATAAAATAGATTTCTACAGTTGCGTAAGGGTGAGCGCTTTGTTTCGGTTTACGTTTACATGCTGTGGCTCGAAGGCTTAAGACTTCGGCTTAGGCCTTAGCGTTGTTGTTGCCAGGGAACGAGACTTGTGTACGTAGCACTTGTGGACTAAGAGAAGTATAGTTATATATATTAGGTAGGGTAACTATCAGTTTTAAATACCTTTTTGAATGTTTGTATGTGGGGTGATTTGCAGGGTGTAGTGTCACTTATCTGTTAAGTAGCTGGTTCGCAGCTTCGTCTGTGTTGATATTCAATCAAAGATGGCGGATCTTAGCGGGAAGTCCGCGGTGTTTAAGATTGTTGTTTTGCGCAACCAATATATCGGTTACGTTGACGATTTATGCCTATTTAGGCTTAGAAGGTATATGGCAGCATATATGGTAATGTATATTCTTGAAATCCGTTCTTAATTTCGAATACTCAACAAAATTTTGCGAGCCGTCGTTTAGAATTTATTACTTTTTCACGCATGCGCATTGTCTCTCATGGTTTCGCGAGCGAGATAGAGGATTGAGACGTAAGTGATTTATTGTTTGGACACAGTTTTGGATCGCATTATGCCGACAAAACGAAGAGGAGGTAGTGCCTCGGATGTTACCGAATTGACACCGGAGACAGACGCTATGCTACTCCGGTTCTTGGATCTTTTAAGCAATGAGGCAGTCGTTAATAAGCTACGTAGCGTGCTCTATCCGAAGGGTCTGAGTGACAAGTTAGACGCATTGTCCGCTACTATTACTCAGTTGAATGAGCGGTTGGACAAGAAGGATCAACATGTTGCTGCTCTAGAAGCAAGACTGTCCTCAATGGAGGCTGATCTAGATGCATTGGAGCAGTATTCCCGTAGATCAAACCTACGATTCTTCGGAATTCCCGAGTCGGACATGGGGGGAAATACCACAGGCAAATTGCTGTCTACTGGCAACAAAACAATGGGAGTCACACCTCCCATTGTGAGCGAGGATGTAGTGACATCGTCTTGGACGGCGAAAGTCAGGTGCGGACGCGCAGCCTCGACCAGTGATCATCGTATTTGCCACTACTCACGTGGTCATTCGTGCGAGACGTCGCCTGCGGGAAAGTCGATATGGACCGACGATATACGTCAATGAGGATTTAAACCGTCGACGAGCGGCGCTGGCAAAGAAGACCCGACAGATGAAAAAATCTAAGCAAATATACGATTGTTGGGCTTTCAACGGCAAAGTGGTCGTAAAGTCCTTGAACGGTGTTATAAAGGAAATCGGCACTGACGCCGATTTGAACGGGTATTGACTGGGACGGCACTTGTACAAATTGTCAAACGTTGCTTTTGTTCGCGGCAAACTTTGTGTGACTCATGTGTGACTCATCGCAGTGACTATAGTGACTCATCAACGACACACAGCTGCCATTTGCTACTGGTATTGGTATACAAAACTATGTATGTTAAGTCAAGCCAATGGAAACGCTAACAAAAGTACAGCTACCAGTAAATATATTTATGTTTACTATTCTTGAACATGGTAATGCCAACTGTGTTCTATTACACATGAGCATCTGAAATTTGTGTTGGGTTATTTTACAAATGAACATCGACATAATGAAACTTCTATGTTTATTATATAACATTTTAACCTAACATTGAACCTAATGCTAACTATTTCAAATTTGATTTTGGTATGTCAGTGTATAATTATGAGCTGACAGACGTAATGTATTATTATTCGTTTGTTTTGTTACATTACGTAATTAAAACATTATTTATAAGTAATATTTGAACAGCATTACTTTAAGATATGTTATTTTATGGATTGACAAACTAAACCCTAATCTGGCTATATCAATTGTGGCTTTGGTATATAAGTCCTTTCAACCGATTTGTTGCTATAATTATATGCATATATACATTATTTTTATTAGTACTATTTTGTTACATTTGAAACATCTAAATGATGATGGTAGCTTTAGAACGTTGTTATGATAACAAACTAATTGTGAACACTAACCTAAGTCGTCCAAGCACAGATTTAATTTAACTATTTCCTTCCCGTGAATATCTCATGATATCATTAACCCAGAGACTAATTAGCTTTTCTCTTCTTTTTTGTTATGTTTTCTCATTGAAAACAATGCGATGTTTATCTCTACTCACTTACATGCTGTTACATATAACATGTTAGTAAGAACTGCAATGTGTCTCGAAATGTACAATCCAATTAATTTTATCGCGTGTATCTATCACAATATCCTTAAGCAAACATACTTTTGTAATTATAATATAATGATAAAGGAAACCCTTTTAGATGATGGAAAATTATTTTCGGTGAAGCTTTCCTCTCCTATTCAGGAGGTATGAGAATAACTGCTTATAACTGCTGCGAATTGTAGACATCCAAGCAATAAAAATTATGTGTACAAACGCATGTTTTCAGGGTATATGTCAGTGAACAAATCATAGTATGCATATTTGTTGCATGAATATGCAAATTAGCTCTGACCAATGTAACTTCATGATATTTGTTTATATCTCCTCAATAGGCGAGCGATTGGCACTACTTAATGGACATATTTAAATACCCCCTCCTCATACAAATCCCAAATTGTATACCCTAGATATCCCCCTCACAACGAGGCCTATCGTAGAACTAGCGTGACTCCAAAGGCAAACAAGGTCACCGTCAAATGATAATGTTTCGAAAATGTCCGCTTTCGCAAACGTATTATAATTAGAATGGTTGCATATCTATTTTTATTAATAATAAAATAGCCATGCCATATATTTTTGGAAAGCTTATTGTCTCCCGGTCAACACACGGTACGATACGATATGGAGCTGTTACACTGTATAGTAAGTATGGAGCTATGGTCAAACAAGGTCACCATGAAATGATGAATATTCGAACTTTCGCAATACCGCGAACGTTATTAGGTTACAATAACTCTGTATCGACTTCATTTCTATTGACATGTTACATACATCGCGAAAGAATAATTTCTTCCCATCAAAATGAGATATCACTTGGAGGTTTCAGTTGATGGAGTTTGTGTGAAGCGGCGACCAAACAGTGTCACCGTCAAGCTAGTGTCACCACCAAGCAATAAATGTTCGAAATGGCACCATCCCGCAAACGTTATACTGTACTGTGATGGCTTATAGCCTATCTACGTTACCTACTTACTCATGACCATGTGGTATACATACTATCTCCTCTGAAATACAGTATACAACGAGGAGCTATCAAGTGGTGCAGTAAGTGTGGAGTGAAGGTCAAGCAAGGTCATCACCACGTGATGAATGTTCAAAACTGCGCCATTCCGCAAACGTTGTACAATTACTATGTTTGCATAATTATATAAATTGTCTACATACAATGAACCATGTTATGTACCTATGCGTATTGTATCCCCGTCAACATTATTGGCATGACATTGTAAAGTGGTGGTCTAACTGTGGAGTGAAGGTTGAACAAGGTCACCATCAAAAGATACATGAAATTGTGCCATTCCGAAGATTGTAGGTGATATTATTCTTCTACGGCATTTTTGCATCACCCATGGGATGAGAAAATAGATGATGGCGGATGCCACCCTCAATTTTGAATTTGAATGTCATTTTGAGGGTCACAAACCAATCTTGTGTCAAAATATTTGTATTAATTAACTGATATGTTCTTTTGCACATGACACACTCTTCACGTCCTATGTCCACCCCCAGCCATCTGGAGGGGGCATCTGCTGATGACCCAGTTGACTGGTCAACCAAATAAAAGCTTGTTATGCTATGCGCTCTGAATACTGCTAAAGAGCATCGGGGTTATTGGAATATCTGAGTGATATTATTCCTTTGACGGGATATCTTTTTCATTGCCTCGATAGTGGACACAGCGCACGCTGCAACTCTATTTACAGAGGCCAACGGTGATGCGTTCCAGGAGTTGAAGTGTCGCGAATCCAGATCCAAATGGATGTGTGAATGCTGTGGTTCCTTCGTAGTATGAAATTTGGTTTCCCAAGCTATTGACAACTGGCAACGACGTGACAGGTCTTTTCCCAGAGCATGATGGATGCCGTTGCCATTATGGTGAATAACGTTATTGCCTGCCCAACAACCTATCCAATTGTATGCAGCTGGATATAAACTTTACAAACTCCTAATTCCTAACGATCGGAAACACATTGCGAACCATGCATGGCTTTGATCCCTTTTCCACAAAGCATTTTGCACAAGGCTCAACAGTATGTCATAGGTGCACCTAATGACAACGGCTGAGGTGTCTGAAGTGTCAAACACTTCCTTTCAACTTAGATAGTGGAGCCTTGCAACCTTAATGGAGAGAATTGCAAATAGCTCCTGTATGTTGGTTATATCGCGATGAAGGTATTTCCAGTTTATTGGCACATTGTTGTCCAATGTCACTTTCCTCATAATCCCGTTACCACGCTTCTCTCTTGTGGATTATTTGATCCTGCTGGCGAGGTACGTGTCCCGGTCGACGCCAATATTGTTGGAGTGATTTAAGTGCTTCATGACGTGCGGAGAGAAAAGGTCTGTATACTCATCAAACGTGGTGATGTTGGTTGATGCGTCTTTTGACGGCGATGCTGGTTGATGCATCTTTTGACAGTGACCTTCAACTTTCACTCCTCGCTTAGACCACCACTTTACAACTCTTTGCCTTGCCTCATTCTGACGGGGATACAGTATACACATAGAGTTTTGAACATTCATCATTTGGTGTTGTCTTTGCTTGACCTTCACTCCACACTTACTGCACCAGTAGTATACTGGTATCCCGTATTTATGAGCAGATAGTAGGATTTCCAAAGGTATATGACGTGGCTTTGAGTAGATAGGTAAACGAATATAAGCCATCATTGGTTTTGTATAACGTTTACCGGATGGCGTAATTTCGAACATCTATTATTTGATGGTGATACTATTTGATCGTCGCCCCACACAAACACCATCAACTGACACCTCCAAGTCTTATCACATTTTAACGAGAAGAAATTGTTCTTTCACAATGTGTATAACATGTCCATGGAAACGAGGCAGATACAGAGTTATTGTAACTATATGAAGTGTGCCATATTACAGAAGTTCGAATATTCATAATTTCACGGTGACTTTTGTTTGACCTTAACTCCACACTTACTATTCCGGGTAACAGCTCCACGTCGTATCTTTTTGTTACGGGGAGACAATAAGCTTTCCAAAAATATATGACATACCCATTTTGTTTTTAAATAAAGTATATATGTAATCATTGTAATTTTAATACGGAAGCGCACAATTTCGAAAAGTTATCATTTGACGGTGACCTTGGTGTCACGCTTACAGCATCACTTGGCAGTTCTAAGACAGACCTTATTGTGATAGTGATATCTTGGGCTTTCAAGTGATATACCACTTGGGCGTTTTGCACGCGCGGGGAGGAGGGCATTTAAGTTGGTTCGTTATGCAGTACCTACCACTTGCCTATTGAGGAGATACACACGAAAAGCGTGAGGTTATATTGGTCAGAGCTAATTTGCATATTCATGTAACAAATTTGCACACCATGATTTGTTCACTGACGTAATAATAACAAGAGACTAAGAATACATTCGCTTGGACACCTTATTTTGATTGTTTTGGGTGTTTACTATTCGATATATTCAGGAAAACAGTATTTATTTTAATGGCGATGACTAATTTGCATACTAATGGGTTTATACAGAAATGCACGAGGGTGCCTGGGTGGCACCCGTCGGATTATTGACCTAGAGGTGTAGGTCACGAAAATGAAAAAAAACATCGTGCGGACCCTAATGCACGCTTCACTGGCTAACTCCCGGACTATTAACAAATATATTATATATAAATGAAAATGACACTGACATAGATGAACAGCAAATAATACGACGTTCGTGTTACTGTAATTTTGACCAATTAAATGAGTTAGCAAAGAAAAATAAGAATTCCTTCAGTATTTTAAGTACATATATTCAATCAACATATGTTTGCAAGAGTCATGGACAGATGAAAACGAGGATTTACCACCATTTTCTTTACACGGATACCACTGCATATCGCAGGGTAAAATATGTAGCAGCAAAGGAGGGTTGATAATATATATTGGAAATATATAATATCGATCTACGACAACGCGTAAAGATAACTTAAACGAATTTATAGTTGAATTTACACCAATTATATCAACACTGGATAACAGTAAGGTGATATAATTATTGCTGGGGATTTTAATATTAACTTATTTAAATGAAGATGAAATTTGTTAGAAGCTGTTTTGATACTTTAATATCAAATAGTCTCTACCCACAAATAACTCTCCACGCTGGATTCATTAGAACAGCTGGAAATTAATTAATTTTATAGACTTTATTATGATATAATATATATGATATACTATATTATGATATAGCTAGCAAGGTGTTGACATTTGCAGATGATATAAAAGTGTTTAGAATGATTTAAAGTGATGGAGATAGACAGCATTTACAAGATGATCTTGACAGGTTGATAAAATGGTCTGAAAAATGGCAAATATTGTTCAATTTTGGGAAATGTAAATGCCTTCACACAGGACATGGGAACGAATATGTAGAATATACAATGGGGGAACTGTACTAAGTACTACTGTAAAAGAAAAAGACTTAGGGCTGATAATTAGTTCTGACATGAAGGTTTCGGAGCAGTGTGGAATTGCAGCTTCAAAAGGAAATCAAATCCTTGGATTGATTAAACGAAATATAGCATATAAAGAAAAAGAACTAGTAATACCGCTGTACAAAACAATAGTTAGGCCTCATTTAGAATATTGTATACAAGCGTGGAGGCCATACCACAAGAAGGACATATATATGCTAGAAAGAGTACAGAGGAGAGCGACTAAAATGATACAAAAACTGAGGGATCTTAGTTATAAAAAACGCCTAAAAGAATGTGGTTTAACAACACTAGAGACCAGGAGATTGAGAGGAGATCAGATAGAAATGTTAAAAATATTGAATGGTTATGAAAATATTGATAGAAATATGTTTTATTCAGTTAAGAAAGATAGAAAGACTAGAGGACATGAAGTTACATTAGTAAAGGAGCAGTGTAGATTAGACGTGAGAAAGTTCTCATTTTCACAAAGGACTGTGAATGAATGGAACAGATTATCTGATGATTGTGTGGTTGCTAGTAGTGTGAATATGTTTAAAAATAAAATCGACACATACCTCAGAAGGGCTGGATATATGTAGATAAAAGGGTTGCACTCTCTATAAGCCAAAGGGCTTCCTTGTCCACCTGCCATCTAGAGTTAATTCTCTGGATGGCAATCTTGTTAAATCTTGTTAAATCTTGTTAAATCTTGATATAAGACATGAAGAAATTACCCGTGTTAAAAATAATACATGCCAAGCAAATATAAGAAATCGACTTGGATTACTCAGGGTTTGTTAATATCAATTAGATATCGAAATAAAATGTATAAACATTAACAAATCCCAGTTCAGCAAATTATGAAACTATTAAAATTAATCTTAAAAACCTGTAACGCGATATTTAAAAAAAACATTCGGGGAGCTAAACAAATATATTTTGAATCTGGTTTCTTTCTTTTTATAAACGATATACGAAATACATAGAAAACTATAAATGAATGTATCTCCAAAAAACAGACTAAAACAAGTTTCCCAACTTATTTTGAAGACAATGGCACACAAATGACAAATAAACAAATAATTGCAAATAAATTTAATAATTATTTCACGACTATTGTAAATGATATAAAATATGAAGGTACCTATGATTGTAGTTACTATCTAAATAAACAAAATAAACTCAGCTTTTATAATTGAAAATGTAAATGAAACATAGTTTTGGTTTCGATGGTATCTCTTCAAAATTGTTAAAAATAATTGAACCTGCAATAATAAAGTAGTTGACTATGTTAATAAATCAAGTGCTAAATACTGGGATTTTTCCAGATAAATTTAACATTGCCAAAGTTATTCCAATATTAAAAAAAGAAGATCCCACATTATTTAAAAAACTATAGGCCTATTTTTCTACTCCCAACAATATCAAAAGTACTATAGAAAATTATTTTCACTCAGTTGTCGTCATACTTTAATGAAGCTAAGCTTCTGTTCGATAATCAATATGGTTTTAGGCCTAAACACTCCACTGAGTATGCAGCGCTGGAATTAGTAGACAGAATTATAAATCACATGGACAATAATGAGATGCCAATTAATATATTTCTCGATCTATCGAAGGCCTTTGATACCATTGACCATACTATGTGATTATTAAATTAAGATACTACGGCCTGAATGGTTCAACGCAATCAGAAATACTACCAATACAAATCGGAGTTCTACAAGGATCAAGCTTAGGACCTTTATTGTTTACTATTTACATAAATGATTTCCCACAAAGTAGTAATATATTTAACTTCATTATGTATGCTGATGACGCAACACTTTCCAGCAAATTAAAGCATTTTAGTGACAGCACACAACATAAAAACAAAAGTATAGAATCTCTAATAAACAATGAACTCTGTAAAGTTATTGAATGGCTAAACATTAATAAATTGTCATTAAACAAAAACTAAACTAAATATATGATTTTTCATGTACCCAACCGAGAGACGCAAATTCCTACTTTTAAAATAGATACACTGTAATATAAATATTGAACGAGTGAATGAATTTTGCAAATAAATGTTGTAAACCTACGGGTATATTAAACAAATTAAAGCATGTACTACCGTTACAAATAAAGAAACTTTTATACAATTCTTTAATATTATCACATATTAATTATTGCATTATGACTTGGGGATACAAAGGCAGTCGAATAATGAGAATTAAAAAAATGGGCCAAGAGGCCCTGAAGTCCGTTGGACTAATACGTCGATATGTGAACCTGGCTGACCAAATGAGTGATAAGTCGGAAAAATTGTAACATTGTTTTCATACATTCTTGTAAAGGTTGGGTAGGGTGCTTTACACGGTTTCAAAAATTATGACTGCTACAAAAATTGGCAAAGTTATGGAGCATTGAACATGGTAGAGGTCAAAAAGTAAAAATGAAGAAAATGGCTGTTGAAGTTTTACATTATATATGCAAATGGATTGCATGGAAATATTACATGCATAACATTCAAATGTGGCATACAGTATGTAATATGCATGTTATGTTGCAATGATACACTGGAAGTACAAATGTGCTGCTACAAAGACTTATCAAGTTATGCCAGATAATGCCTTTATGTGTAAAACTAAGAGGACATATTATTTGAGAGCAAAAGGTAGACTCACTGTTCGACACAGTTTAAAACCTACAGGCAGCTGTCCAGTTTAACAAGGGTCTAGTGGCTTAATTCTGTCTGTTGACACAAGCTACAGCCAGTGACCAATTACAGATTAGTCACAGTTTCCATCAAACAATGGCAGGCAGGGAATCTTAGCTCCACAGCTGGGTGTAATACACAACCAGAGCCACCACTGATTCATGGTCAAGTAGATTAGCTCAATGCACCAACTAAGACAATACGTAACACTGTGAGTGACAGTGTCCAGAGTGAGGCCTAAGCAGTGTCCTCATTGCTGAATAGATCAATAAAACCTGCCAAATGGGTGACATTCTGCACAAGTGTTCACTAATCCTTAGTGATTGTTCAGAACACCAGGCTGACCTAAACAAAGCGAATGTAATAGGTGAAGAACAGGCAGTGTTCAGATAGGGGTATTGGTTGAATTGTATTTGTCTCAACGCAAAAGCCTTTATTGTGCCTTCATCGATTATAAGAAAGCATTTGATTTAGTAGACCGGTCCTCACTGTGGTCTAAGATAATTTAATGCGGTATTAATGGTAATGTGTTGAAAGTTGTATACAACATATACAAAAATGCTAAATCATGTATAAATCAGGGCCAGGCTGCGTCAGCCTTCTTCTCATGTGATGTAGAGGTATGGCAAGGAGAAAACTTGTGTCCTTTGTTATTTGCTATTTACCTTAATAATGTTGAACATTGTTAGTCACAATTATAACGGACTTGACATGGAAGCTGGTGAAATTTACAACAACCTTAGTGATGATGATGTAGAAAATGTATGTTCTACTATATGCTGATGACACTAGAATGATTCAATCAAATACAGATTTCTTGCTTGTGTATAGCGGAACTATGTCAACTCTTCTAATGGTTGACATTTGGTTGTTTCAGGTGTCAACTATATTGTGAATCTGTAATTATTAGTATATATTGATACAATTGATTTACACAGTACCATGTCTACACAAGGCATTGCAAGCGTAAACAGAACAGTAGAATGCATTTGATATCAATAAAGTGTAGGATATTTCACTCTATAGTTGTCCAGAATATTAATTTTCTATGTTTGTCACCTGCAGGTGACAGAATATTAATTTTCTATGCTTGTCACCTACGGGTTTCTACAGACAATACATCTTTAATCAATAGACACTTCAGTCACACCATTTTATAACAATTAAATGAACATCAAAATAAACACAACTTGCAATTATAGAAAATCAATAGTTTTGAAGATACAGTTTAAAAGTGTTAGGCAACTGTTCAGTTTAACAGGAGACAAGACACCACAGTCACACCATTTTATAATAATTAAATGAACATCAAAATAAACACAACTTGCAATTATAGAAAATCAATAGTTTTGAAGATACAGTTTAAAAGTGTTAGGCAACTGTTCAGTCTAACAGGGATCAAGTGTGTCTACTCTGCCTGGGTGCTGTGATCAATGAAAGATTAGTCAAGGTCTCAATGGACTAGGCTGTAGAGATTAGTCACAGCTGTTGACCTTGTGGCACAATACACAACATCTACTGATGGGGGTGGTCTCAAGGGCCCTTCTCAAAACCACATCACTAGATAATGTAAAACCTTTGCACTTTGGGGGTCCCTTAGTTGCCCTTTGAATGATTCAATCAAATACAGATTTCTCGTGCATAGTGGCAGTGCCCTAAGATATGTCTATGTCGCAAAGTGGTTTGTATAGAATTTAATCAGGCTTTAGAAAAGTGGTTTTGTATACAAGTATGGTTGATGGGATGGTGCTGCCATCTCTGGTATGTATTGTCGCGGAGGTACACGCTGGTGCCCTCTGGCGATTAAGGCGTGTAACGTTTTAACTGCCGACGAGTCAGATTTAATTAATTTTATTTGCAGCGTACACCACTATTTCTACGGTTAGGTATACCAAATTTGGTACCTGTAGAAATTATTTAAAATGACTGGTAATATGGTGACCTGTCAAACTACTTAAGTTGTGGTAATAAAAAGATTATATTATGAACTTATAAAAGTTGTTTACAGAAAAGTAGGTGTGAAAAACACCAGGGTCACATGTAGCTTATGAATAGAGTGCGTGTTTTATTTAAATTATGGATTAATTCATGAGAGTTGGAATGTACGATGAATATTGTGGTATCTGGATCGATACAGGGAATCCAGTGATATTAATTATGTAAGTAATTCACGTAAGTTAAAGATTGAATGAACACTTATATAGCCATACGTTTAGCTCGCAAAATCTATTTTAAACTCAGCGAGTTGAATGGATTGCTTCGAAGTGTGAATGGTTTCGGGAGCTAGTTTTTGAAGCGACTTTAATTTGTATTAAGTGTTGTAATTGGTCAGACTAACTTCCGGTCGTCAAGTTATATAAGGGCCGGACGGCCATTCGTGGCCAGACGAACATTTGAGCAGAAGAAAGTGTTGCACTCTCGTCTCCAGGAATTGGGCTAAAACGTGTGTCCGCCCAACGCCTGTAGTAAATACTTCTACGATTTCAACAGTACTGATTAGTTGTGAGACGCTGCACTTCTCACGCGTTGAAGAAGACTGAGCGATAACCGACTGCAGTTCCGTTTTGACGTGTTCTTCGAATGCGAGGCCACCACCGTTTCGTCTGCTAGCTGTTGTAACATAGACTCCGTAACAGACCTTCTCGACATCGCCGAAGTCGTGACATCGTTTCCGTGTTGTCGCCTGGTGATTCGCGTGGGATCGACAAAGCAAATCTACCGTCTACTTGATCGCCCGAGTCGCCTGCTTTCATCTACGTGAATTCGTTCGCCGAACGCCGAGCGACTTTCGACTTCGTCCTGACATCTCGCCGAACGCGACCGATGCAAACGTGGACATTCGCACATCACGAGACATTCATTGGTTACAGTTCATAGACTTTACAACGGTGTATACCCGTCTTCATGTAACTGACCAGCTGTTTAAATTGTCTCCCATGTAATTTCGTATTTGGATGCATACTCGTCGAGTACAATGTATGGTGTTATAAATATAATGTCATAGCAGAGTAATGGTTGGCCAACTTTCACTGAACCGCATATGTTTATGTTGTATTAAATGGGAACGCCAGTTTGAGTTGGCTTCTCATACATATATATTTGATGTCACGTTATGTCTCTCGTTCACTCCGAATCCTAGTGCACCTGAACCTATAACTTGCTATGTCAAATCGGGTACCGCCAATTTATTAATTTATTAATACTTATACTCGATTTTGTGACATGTGGGGGCTCGCGCCGAGATTTTGAGTTTGGCGGTAACTTTTTGTGCACAGGATTCGCTGAACAAGAGCATTACTTTTCCCTATTACCGTATAACATGTTTGACTCTGAGATATTAGTTTAGAGGCAAGGCAGTGCCAAACTAAAAAGCTAGGTCCTCCTCGAACTCCCGTCGGCGTTATGCAGTGGATATTTCCTTGCAGCCAGCATAGTAGGATAGATGCATCAATAGGAAGTCTTGTTAGATCCTAGTATTCGTCCCGTATTGACCCAGTTTATTCGTGGTTAGAGAAGGTCCCCCGTTGGCCTTATGCACTGGATATTTCCTTTCAGCCAGCATAGTAGGATAGATGCATCACTAGGAAGTCTTGTTAGATCCTAGTATTTGGTCCCGTGTTGACCCAGTTTATGTGTGGTTATAGAAGGTCCCCCGTCTGCCTTATGCAGAGAGTATTTTCGTGCAGCCAGCATAGTGAATTAGTCGGATATCTAGGAGATCCAGAGTGACCCTAGTTATTTGTTGTCATAGTTTGACTCGACTATTAGAGGTGGATAGATAAGCCCCTCTAAAGTGTTTCCATAGATATTACCTAGATAGCTAGTAATAGGAATACACTATGGAATTTCAACAGCTTATGGAGATAGGCGAGAAGTTGAAATTGGAAGGAGCTGAGCTCTTAGAGTTTTTTCGCCGTGAACAAAAGCAGCAGCAGGCTAAATAGATAGCCAAGATAGAGCGTGAGGAGAGAGCACTTGAGCGTGAGCGCTAGTGTGCTAAGGAAGAGCTTGAGCAACAGCAGGCTAAGGAGAAAGCCGCTATTGAGCGCGAGGAGAGAGCGCTTGAGCGTCAGCGTGTCAAGGAGAAGGAGGAGATGGAGAGTAAGGTGAGGCTAGAAGAAATGTTGCATGAGAAAGAGATGGCAACATTACACATAGAAGCCGAAAAAGTTAAGGCAGAGGGGTTGGATGCGTCTAGTCGAAGCCTAGATAATTCCCGATTAGGAATGAAGATGCCCAAACTCCCCGAGTTTAGGGAAGCAGACGATAATATCGATGCTTATTTGACTCGTTTTGAGCGCTATGCTGAGAATGCAGGGTGGAAGAGAGAGGACTACGCATTAGGACTGAGCAGTCTTCTAACGGGTCGCGCGTTAGATGTGTATTCTCGTCTTCGTAGAGATGACATGCAAGATTATGCTAAACTTAAGCAGGCCCTTTTAGCTAAATTTCAGCTAACTGCCGAAGATTACCGGCGAAGATTTTTTAGGAGTAAACAGGGGGTAGATGAGACTGCAGCCCAGTATCTTGGTAAATTAGACCATAACCTGAGCCAGTGGATCAGATTAGCAGGAATCCACGAATCCTATGGAGAATTGAGGGACTTAATTTTGCGGGAGCAATTTTTGCATTCGTGTCCTCGTGAGTTAGCCGTATTCATTAGGGAACGTTCACCCTCGAGCATGGAGGCAGTGAAGGAACTAGCGGACGTATGTGCTGCGTCACGTATGGCCGCAGGACTTAATGAAATACCTAAAAAGAATGACACACGCGACAACTCCCATTCTAGGGGTGGTCGAAAGGAAGAGGGAAAGTCATTGTTTCGCCCCGATAAGTACTCCGAATATAAGAGACTTAGCGCCACACCCCCTCGTGAGCCTATGAGATGTTTCTTGTGTTCACAACCAGGTCATAGGGCTGTAAATTGTCCCACGGGTAAATCCCGCCAGTTCTCCCCAGGGAAGCCGAGTCCACGACACGAGGCCGGAAATTGTTGTATTGCAGTCGAGAAGGTTGACCACCTTTGTAGCACTGAAGCAACTATGAAGTGTGGGTGTAAGTTCTCAGTTGTAGTATGAGTGGGTAATCACACCTACCCTAACTTACCAGTGATGCGTGGCAGACTGAATGAGAAACTAGTTGAGGTTCTAAGAGACACAGGATGTAGTGGGATTGTAGTTAAGAGAGATCTAGTTAATCCAGATCAATTAACTAAACATAAGAAGATCCTTGTCATGCTAGACCGTTCAACCATATCAGTCCCTGTAGCCCGGTGCTACATAGAGTCACCAGTGTTTACCGGTGAAACCGAGGTACTCTGTGTTGACAATCCCATTTGTGATGTGATCATTGGCAATGTGATAGGTGTACACGCCAGTACTCTAGGAGAAAAAGAGGATCCCACTTTGAAGGCATGTTTTGCCAAAGCTATGAGTCCTCGAGATGAAAACTCAAGATCAAGATACCACTCTATGAAGAGGGGTCTGTTACACAGACAATTTCAACGTCGGAAAGAACAGGGTGAGAAACTGGCTAGTACAGCTGAGAGACTTGGCAAGCTGCAGGAAGACCACCAGCGCCTCCTGCAGGAGAAAACGAATGTTACGACGGAGAAAGAGAGACTGTTGAAGTCCGTGGAAGATGTGACAGAGAGACTGGAGACAGTGCAGCGAGACAACGCTCTACTGCTGTCTCAAGTCTCCAAGCTCTCAAAGGAAAATGGCCAACTGAAGGCAGAAAAGGAGGAAAGTGTTCCTCAAACCGTCTACGACAGACTGAAGGCAGAGAAAGAGGAAAGTATTCCTCAAACCGTCTACGACAGACTGAAGGCAGAGAAAGAGGAAAGTGTTCCTCAAACCGTCTATGACAGACTGAAGGAAGATAAAGCGAAAGTGAGCACAAACTTCAAACAGCTGAAACAGCAGTTTCAGAAACTAGAAGAGAGTCGTATTCAGCTGGTGACAGCCAACTACAGGAAACACAAGAAAGTCGGCGAGACTGTCCTGTCATTGACACTGGACAAGGAAGATCTCGACTGCCGTGTCGCACAAACCAGGTGCAAGGCTGCAACACTGAACTCACAGAAACTGAGTATAGAGGAGCAAGTCTCAGAGTTGGTACACCAGGTAGAAACACTGAAGCAGGAGGCTCTCGAGAATTTCACAAGGTTGTACAATCGATCGTTTGTATGTCAAACGGATCATCAACCGTTAGCTTTCCTATGAACGGCCCGATTATCAAATCCCAGGTTAATTCGATGGGCCTTGAAACTTCAACCTTACAGGTTTCGGATAGAAGCTATTCCTGGAAAGGAGAATGTTGGAGCAGACTTTCTTAGCTGGCAGTATGTCAAGGAAATCTAAGCGAGTATTGTAGCGGACAGACTGAGTTAGCATTGAATGATTAACTAGAAATGTTACTTCATTAACAATGTTTCGTTTGTGAAAGCAGGGTAGGTACTCGTGTATACGACCCTCCCCTCCGGAGCATAATTCTTGTTTGATTGTATTACTTATGTAAGAAAGGCTTATTAGTCAGTTGACACTGCCTTGTCTCACTAAGTGTATTTTTTTGTATTTGATGATCTCTAATTTGAGAAGTGTTCACGCTTGAAAGAATAGGTGGGGCATATAATACGCTAATTAAGTGTGACGAAACAGATCAACATTAGGAAGATATTTGACGCAGACTGGCGCAGATTAAATTCTTAAAGGCAGGGGTAATGTCACAAAGTGGTTTGTATAGAATTTAATCAGGCTTTAGAACAGTGGTTTTGTATACAAGTATGGTTGATGGGATGGTGCTGCCATCTCTGGTATGTATTGTCGCGGAGGTATACGCTGGTGCCCTCTGGCGATTAAGGCGTGTAACGTTTTAACTGCCGACGAGTCAGATTTAATTAATTTCATTTGTAGCGTACACCACTAATTCTACGGTTAGGTATACCAAATTTGGTACCTGTAGAAATTATTTAACATGACTGGTAATATGGTGACCTGTCAAACTACTTATGTTGTGGTTATAAAAAGATTATATTATGAACTTATAAAAGTTGTTTACAGAAATGTAGGTGTCAAAAACACTAGGGTCACACGTAGCTTATGAATAGAGTGCGTGTTTTATTAAAATTTTGGATTAATTCATGAGATTTGGAATGTACGATGAATATTGAGGATCGATACAGGAAATCCAGTGATATTAATTATATAAGTAATTCACGTAAGTTAAATATTGAATGAGCACTTATATAGCCATACGTTTAGCTCGCAAAATCTATTTTAAACTCAGCGAGTTGAATGGATTGCTTCGAAGTGTGAATGGTTTCGGGAGCTAGTTTTTGAAGCGACTTTAATTTGTATTAAGTGTTGTAATTGGTCAGACTAACTTCCGGTCGTCAAGTTATATAAGGGCCGGACGGCCATTCGTGGCCAGACGAACATTTGAGCAGAAGAAAGTGTTGCACTCTCGTCTCCAGGAATTGGGCTAAAACGTGTGTCCGCCCAACGCCTGTAGTAAATACTTCTACGATTTCAACAGTACTGATTAGTTGTGAGACGCTGCACTTCTCACGCGTTGAAGAAGACTGAGCGATAACCGACTGCAGTTCCGTTTTGACGTGATCTTCGAATGCGAGGCCACCACCGTTTCGTCTGCTAGCTGTCGTAACACAGACTCCGTGACAGACCTTCTCGACATCGCCGAAGTCGTGACATCGTTTCCGTGTTGTCGCCTGGTGATTCGCGTGGGATCGACAAAGCAAATCTACCGTCTACTTGATCGCCCGAGTCGCCTGCTTTCATCTACGTGAATTCGTTCGCCGAACGCCGAGCGACTTTCGACTTCGTCCTGACATCTCGCCGAACGCGACCGATGCGAACGTTGACATTCGCACATCACGAGACATTCATTGGTTACAGTTCATAGACTTTACAACGGTGTATACCCGTCTTCATGTAAGTGACCAGCTGTTTAAATTGTCTCCCATGTAATTTCGTATTTGGATGCATACTCGTCGAGTACAATGTATGGTGTTATAAATATAATGTCATAGCAGAGTAACGGTTGGCCAACTTTCACTGAACCGCATATGTTTATGTTGTATTAAATGGGAACGCCAGTTGGCTTCTCGTACATACATATCTGATGTCACGTTATGTCTCTCGTTCACTCCGAATCCTAGTGCACCTGAACCTATAACTTGCTATGTCAAATCGGTTACCGCCAATTTATTAATTTATTAATACTTACACTCGATTTAGTGACAGTCTATGCAAAATTAGAGAAAAAGTTGCTGAACGGTTTCTGAGATACGGCAGCTAACAGCGGACGGCGGACGGCGGACGCAGAGTGATGGCAATAGTCCGTTGGACCTTCGGCCAAAGGACTAAAAAGGGCAGTTCGAATAATAACATTGAACATGTATAATTCACATACAGGACCACTTTTTAAACAATTTGAAATACTGCAAATAGAAGATCAGTTAAAGCTACAAGAACTGAAATTTTACTATAAATACAGTCATGGTAATTTACCAGTTTATTGATTAAACTGGAGAATTATTCCAAATTATAATATACACAGTCGTAATACTCGCAATGTTACAGATTTACACACATCTAGGACAATACATGAATTTTCCAAAAAAAATGTTTAAAATACAATTTGCCTCATTTTGTAAATGGTACTCCAGAATTAGTTATAGAAAAAATATTTACTCACAGTTTAGGTGGGTTTGCGTACTATTTAAAAAAATAATCTGTTACAAAAATATGAAAACGCATGCACACGATCAAACTGTTACGTATTTCTGTTAAATCTCCAATACTATTACTAATAAAATACACACACGCACACGCACACGCACACGCACACGCACACGCACACGCACACACACACACACACACACACACACAAACACACAAACACACATATATGGATAGATGCATATATATTCTGTACATTTACATTCCGTATTTAGGAATGTTCACACAAATATTCCTACTTGTTCTATAAAAAACATATCACTACATGCACGTCAGATACAGTTACACTTATAAAGAGATATATACCGTATTATATATATATATATATATATATATATAAACAGATGAAGAGAGGCCAATTAAATTGTTGTTATGCTATGAGTGGCTCCTTTGTTAGCGACACGTTTTGTCTTAACAGGAGTCACACTCCCCATTTCACTGTTCATTCTTTTATTACACTGATTTTAATTAGTTATAATTTAGTTCTGTTTACTAATACTTGAAGTACACGATATTATGACTATACTTGTACTCTTTGGGGTCAAAATAAACATCTTGTTCTTGTTCGTAGTTCTGGTTATGATATGGCTGCAGCATTTTGCACTCTCTGGAGACTGGAAAGAAGATGCTTAGAAATCCCGCACACCAGGCCATTTCAATTGTCAAGATGGCACGTTACGTAGATATACAGCGCCATCTCTGTGGTTTTCCGATCAAGAAGATTTCAAATTCTTCCAATACTGCCTAGATGGAAATATGTCACATGACATATGTGCTGCACGTGGATTTTCATGTTTAGGGCATCATCAAAGAAAACACCAATGTTCCTCGCCACAGTGGAAGTAAGCACAATGTTATTGGCATGTTTTATGTGCAGCATAGAAAGTTAGTTCATGATGTGCGGCGAACATATCACAATAGCCTATGTTTTTTCAGCATTGAGTTTGAGTTTATTCAAGCGCATCCACGCTTGTATTTCAGCGACACATGCTTATGTGCGTTTCACAGCCTTGGTTGTATCTTCCTCTAACAGAGGACTGAGGTCGATGTAGAGCTGGGTGTCATCAGCATACAGATGTATGTTCATTCCGTGCCGACGTGCGATATCACCGAGTGGTGCTGTGTAACAAATGAACATGAGCGGGCCGAGAACTGAACCTTGCGGGACTCCGAACGTCACTGGGCTTTCCGCTGATTCTCTGCCGTGCAATTGAATACTCTGACGTTGGTCAGCCCAATACGACTCAGACCAAGCAATAGATGTTCCAATTCTTCCAAGACGATCTATGAGACGTATTAGCATGATTCCGTGGTCGATCGTGTCGAATGCTGCTGAATCTAGTGGCACAAGTACAGCAGCCTTGCGTTAACCTAATATACAAAGCAGATCATTGCATACTCTCAGCAGTTTCAGTGTGTTGGTGCGGGCGATAAGCTGATTGCAATTGTTCATATAGTTCGTAGGGAGATTCATATAGTTCGTAGAGAGATAAATGTTTGGAGAAACGGGCAGCAACGACCTTCTCTGCGATTTTGGACACAAATAACAAGTTCGACACTGGTCGATAATCCTTTAGGTCATTTGGGTTCCGTATGAACATCAGTGTGAACATCACATTCTCTCCTACCATCGTCATTTTGAGCAAACAAGCAGTATCTGCGAGCGCGTTATGATGTTGATGAAATGATGTTGTGTGTTTTAATACATTTTGTAAATATTACTCAGGGATTTACGAGACGCAAGATCTTGCATCCTTTTCGCTCAGAAACAGTACATGGACGCATGCTAAATAATCGTTTTGTCCAACGGGACGAAGGCTTATCAATATATTGAATATGAATGCCTTTAACTTGATAGTTTATTACCGAATCAGTTCAGTAGTATAGTAGATGGTTTACGATTGGTGTTGGATTTCCAAAAGGAACCCATCTTAAAAGATAGGAAAAAAGTTCCTCATTCCTTCGCGCCGATCCAAAATTCCGTTGCCTGAAGAAACGGAACCAGACCCCCAATGTTAAAAGACAACATAGATACATTCATACATACATAAATACATACAAACATATAATGCATACATGTGTAAGTACACACATATATTCATATATACAAAAAACAGACGTGCTTTTGAAAAAAAAAAAAAATTTAACCTTGAAATTCGATGTCATGGACACACACATTTAAAAAAAAGGTATATTTCACGTACACTAACATTTCACCTTGAATTCCAAAGGTCAAGGACACAAAATCTGGCGTGGAGCCACCCCTAATCGGATTTTGAAATTTTACGTATATGGTCCAATTTTCATGATTTTGTCCGTGAAGTAACGATTCACAAAAAAATCCCTTAACAAACTAGACTAAAGCTGACTCAAACCGGAGCGAACGCGATTTGGGACATTATATTCCTGAAACGATGTGGAATGATGGAATAAACGCGCTGATGTATAATATTTCGGCACAACTGTCATAATGCCGACATCGGGGTGGGCCCGGATTCTATACAATGTCACAAATAAATGTCCACAAAGTAATGAGCAGTTCCATCAGCTGCCTAGTGGCTATTCTAATGCTACTGTCATCACCACGGTCAGGTTTCCCGCCACCGAAACAAATTCAGGAGCCTTCCAAAGTGACTCGTGGCATCCTCGATATCCTTAGCTTTGCCTTAGGAGATCTCCCAATGTGATATATACATAAGTGAGGAAGGCTCTAACTTCCAAAACTACATCGATTATCAAGGAAAAATATCAACAAATAAAATAGTATATTGTAACAAGGCACGTTATTTTGTTATGTTCTTGTTAGTATCAAATTAATAATAATAATAATCACCGAGTATATATGGTTGTATAAGTTGATATTTAGAAAACAGTACTTACAGTAGAGCAATAAGTGGGACCCTCGCTACAGGCTTGGGACCTCCTCAAAAGAAGGCTGGGGTCCCGAGGACCCTTGGACACAAACATCCAGGTAAAGCCCTGATATTACAATCACGGTTTTCACCTACCAATGCATCTCGTCAGGTGACGGGAACTTTTGGTAGTGTTGTAAACTAGACGACACCCACCTTTCCACGTTCCACACACTTGGTCAGCATCACGATGGCTCGGGCATTCTGCTCCCAGATCATCCTCCAGAAATCATCGCGAGTGGTTGGCAAAGGACCCTGCATGACCGCATACTCACGATCCGAGTTGTTGCCCTATCCGAACATACACTTCAAAGTTCTAAACAAAATTTAACTTATAGCAATGTCGATTAAAACTGGAGGCTTTATGCCATCTAATAAGTATCGAGCTAGCGTATTATTTTGTGTATACAGTGTATGTGTTACACGTTTCGTTCCAGTCGTTTTGCATCTCGGACGCCACACCTCAGTGGTCTATATAAACGTCACGGTTAATTTGTATGACATTTGGGTTGATGGATTCTGCAGGTTTGTAACGGACATTAAACGATTGAACTATTTGGTTCCTACTATTATTCGAAATCACGTAGGCCCTAACTCGTCGGACATGCGAACGCTGATCGTAATTTTTACAATGTTCGTGGCAACTAGTGAATATCTGCCTGTGTTTCACCCAAAGTCGTCTAATTTTCTACACTGATGATCACGCCGAAGGTGAGAATCATAGGATGTGTTACGTAAGTTGCAAACATTATAGGCAACATGCGGAACGTTGTAAAACGACTGTTAATAATAACGTAATTGTCGTTAAAGGGATATTTTTTTAATAGTAAAGCATGCTAATCAGTATAGGCAATAAATCTGGTAAGAGACTGTCCACCAAAATGTGTTTTAATATCCATTTTTTAAATACGGGCTGGTGGAGCAAACCGTTTGCTTATAATGGAAGTTTGCCTATTTCTGAAGGCATCATGACAGCTTACTGACATAAGAAACTCCGCCCCTCTCGCTCACGAACTTTTCGGAATTGTCACAGCTGGCTATTCGAGGATTTTAATAATACGGCTGCAATTTTGAGAAACAGTGAACTGTTGAATTCAGGCGTTGTTTCCGTTTCGGTAAGACACATTTCAGCGTTCCGTAGGTTACAATAGATGTAGCGTATACGGTATAAAATGATTTTATAAAAAACAACAAACGGAATACCTCCCTTTAAATGTCAGGTACGACCACTTTGAAAAACCGTGTTTTGCTTATATACGTAACGACAACGTGACACACAACTTCAAACTAACAAGTTGGTTGATAGATATCTGATGTCATCATAAATATCAACTATAATCGCTTACGAATTACACACGTCGACCTTATATCCCTTACCAAGGATGATTTTTAGTCAACTTAATAAATGCAGGTGACATTCTGAATAGTGTTACGTGTTCATGTGAACATATGATTACTATATAATTTACATACCGGCATCCAGTTTCCATTGATGTAGTCAGAACCTTCCTTCCCATCGATTTTTATCAACTTAATGCGAGTTCTATCATATGACAGAATATTGTTGAAACGATTCTTGAAGTTGTTGACTGACATTTCAGCGGCTTTGGTGGACTGCTCACGCCCGATTGGGTCAAGTTCCTGGAATGGTATAATGTGTGTAACAACATATATTAAATGCATGTAGACCTTACGAGTCATTCTACAGTTACTTGCATTTTCTTGTCGCCAGCTTTCAATTTCCAAGAATAGCTCTACGCAATAAAACGAATGCCTTTGTATGTTTGCTATGTACCCCATCAATATTTGGCAGTCACTACCAATGCAGCAAAACAAATAATTTGCCATATTTTTTAATTTGATATGCTGGAATGTCTTGACCATAACGTGTCCCTTTTAATATATTTGGACTTTAACCACCTATACAACATATCTGTATAACAGCAGCATAATCGATGTACTAATGCGTACACAATTCATTTACTTTGCAATCATATTTTATATAACTTGTTTAAGAAAATGTCAATATTAAAAAAATACAGACTTTAAAAATCTATCCCCTTGGATATTTTGTCTTAGCCATAACATCCCACGAACAGTGCCACAGCGTGAAATCGTTGAAACGGTTCTAAACCATAACTGTTGTAGCAGTAGTCTGTTTTACCCTCTTTTTGAAAATTACGTGTTCGCTAGCATGACTTGTGATTTTCCTTCTCAAAATAGTGTTTATTTTACTGAAATTGCGTATGTACCAACATGGTCAATGGATCATATTTCAAAAGTCATAGTTTTCAGAGGATAAATAGTAAAACAATTGTCTGAGCCATAACGTCTTAGCCATAACGAATAATTTGTTATGGCTAAGATAATTTGCGTTCCGGCTAAGACTACTTTATGATAAAACAAACAAGTGTTTTTTATATAATAATATATAATATATATATATAAAAAAAAACTTGTCTGTTTTATCCTAAAGTAGTCTTATATATATATATATATCATATATGCATATGCACACACACATGCACGCACACACACACACATATATACATAGTCGCCAGAACCGGGGGGGTTGAGGTTCCAGTCCCCCACATATTTTTGGTGGGGGCTGGAGATAGGGTTAGCCCCAAAGAGGGTGTATTTTGGGTGCAATTGGAGGTTTGGGAAGAGCCTCAAGAGGCAGGGCCCCCTGCAATTTCGGGTGGAGGGCAAACATATGGTTCTGCCCCCACAATAAATATGAGCGTAAAAGTTTGTTTTGTAGCGAGCGTCAAGGGCAGATGCAAATCGAGGTTTTATGAGAGGATTTTTTGGCGACCGTGAAAGTGGGGTGCAAATGGAGGGCATACATGGTTTTCTGCCCCCCCCAGTAATAAGCGAATAAGCGGCGCGACGGCAAAACATTTTTTTCAACAGCAATAATGTTTAACAATTATGTATGCAATTAAGCCATGTATTACGTAAATATGTAATAGTTTCACTCACCACAGTAATAATAAGATTTGTTGTCTTAGCCAAAACAATAATGTCTCAGCCATAACGTTTTGTCTTACCCATAACACAAGTTAAAAATATTATTTTATACAGTACAATAATTTGTATTTATATTGACGTGTAACTGACCTAAGTAATGATTTCATAAACCCAAATATTGATCAGAGATGTTTACCGAATACTGTACATAACTATATTAAACCAAATATGCCGGTTATTGTACAACTAACATCTTGATATGTTGTGTTAGCATAATTACGATTATATCCTTATACTATCATATTAGTACATTGTTTTTAGCAAGCTGATATCTAGGTTATTGAGAAAATGACATTAGTTTGACCTTGTCATTTTTAAATATGACATTTCTGTCACATTAGTAACATGACTAGTTTCGCTATGGTTCAGACATGCGGCCATGGTAGGTGGTTTCAAACACACATGTCGGCTATGGACAAATTTAGCAAAGAATTGTGTGAAATTTATTGGCTGAAAAATACACATCACTGTAGAATGGCACTTACACGTATACGTGTACATGCGCGCACGCACACAAATACATGTATGAGCCATTCTACAGTAATGGGTATTTTTTAGCCGATGAAGGTATACATATGTATACATATATATACATATATACATATATGGAACATCTCTGTTATCAATTTTAACACACATTCACACACACACACACACACACACACACACACACACACACACACACACACACACACACACACACACACACACACACACACACACACACACACACACACACAGATTGCCATGGTTTCTGTAATGAGGGTATAAAGCCACGAGTGGCTGATTAGCCCTCACAAAACATGTGATACATATTATGTAAATTTCATAAAACTAATTGAGTTTATTCGCTCTGTATGCTCATTTCAGTACATGCATACTAAATATGTTGTCGAAGTAATATGTTTTACGGTAATTTACAGGTGAAGTGATGAAGGAGTGACATAAAGCGCCGGTATGTTGTGAGTGATGATGTCCACCTCTCCTTATGATGTGTAGCAAACACACTAGAAAAAGTTAAATTTGGTAACACTTAGAATTTGGTTTTCATACAATTAATATATCAATGCCTAACACATAAGCCGAAGAAAAGGGGCATGGGATATAACACTTTATGACAGTTGACTATCCGTGTATCTAACATCTATGATTTGCTTATGTGCAGAAGAATACCTATTTCAGTCGCGTCTTGGCTTCTGGAATAAATCAAGCGCTTTAATTATGTTGATGTTGTAATAATTATATAATGTGTTTAATGTTGGTTTCTTCTATACAGGGTGGAAGTGAAAAACCGATTATTGGCTGTCCCGAAAGAAACATTCTAATTGGAGGGAACGACACGCTTTGAAACGATAGCATGCGGACTGGAATCGAAGTCGTCTTTATGTAAAGTCTGGCGCTCTAAAGCGTCCCACTATCCACTTTAGTTGTTCGTTCCTTTTGTTTATTCTTTCATTCTTTCGGTTGTTAAGGTCGTCTTATTAAAATGACGATATCTTTGTCAACTCTTAATATAAAGTATCTAACGAAATATTCACACAAACTGATAACTGGTACATGCAAAGAAGAATATGACAGTTTGACAGGATCAATAACTGTTGTAGTATCTCACCTGTGCGGACCAGAGTATTGATC
This sequence comes from Paraescarpia echinospica, assembly GCA_020002185.1. Taxonomy (NCBI): domain Eukaryota; kingdom Metazoa; phylum Annelida; class Polychaeta; order Sabellida; family Siboglinidae; genus Paraescarpia; species Paraescarpia echinospica. The sequence goes on from JAHLWY010000229.1 coordinate 30,333, forward strand.
TTCCTACTTTTCTCACTGCCGCTTTTGCTCCAAGCTGTGACTGTGTACAGAGAGCCAGCCTCTAGTCCGTCGAATTGCACTGTTCTACTGGTGTCATCATGTTCCTTGGTCACAGTTGTTGATTGTTTGTCATTAATGGTGAAGTAGTAGCGGTCAAACACACCATTGTCATTCTCCTCTGTGTAGTCTACCACTACAGAGTCTGTGTCCGTATTTAAGTTTTCAGTTAACGTAGTTGTTACTTCCGGTTCTGAAATATAATTTTTGATAGTTCAACTTATATAATTCGACTGTGGTAGTGGAGTACATACATTGTGTTTTGCAGTTTCTGGTACCTTAGGGTTTACACTTCAAGAAAGAGAGGAGAGGGGGAGGGGGAGGGGAGGGACGTGGAGGGAAGGGGAGGGGAGGATAGCTGGGAAGATGGAGGAGACAGATTGGTTGAATATCACAGTAATGTCAAATAAAAAATGTCACATGAATGAATGTGTGAAATATGAAGAAATTGAAAGAATTAAAGCGTAATGGCTGCGGGATATCAACATATTAAAGGAGTGTATGCAAAATGGTCAGACAGGAAGTACTTCACAGTAACAAATATATATGAAGAATTGAAAAAATAATAAGAAGACAATGAAAGTCATGGAATGGAAAACGGAAAACAACTGCTGCAAAGGAATTATTGTAGTAGAAACTAAAAACTTACCGACAGTTGCTTTCACTTCTGCTGTTGTTTGACTGACAATGCCACCTACAGTGACACCATAGACAGTGATTGTGTAGTTTTGTCCTGGTCGTAATTTGGTGATGTTCATGTGGAGCTGGCGTACATCATTTGTGTAGACAGATTTCTGGTCAGATGTACCCATCACAGTGTAATCGACTCTCCACTTCTCACAGTATGACTTCCCTTCATCATACTGCCATACTACTTTGACACTTTGTGTTGTCGTTTCACCTTTCTTAACCTCCAGGTGTGTTGCTACAGTGTGAGCTTCTCAAGTAAAGTATTCCAAGAATGTCTAAAGACTAAGTGTACTGAATGTTTTTTATTCCCAATCTGAATTAAATATATACACTAAAATAGTATCCTGCGATTCAAATAATTGTTAACCCTTTCCATCACCCTGTTCAAGGCCCTCCCTTTTGGGTCGCGTTTTTCTGTACATTTTCTGCACAGTTTGTTGGGATACCTAGCGACAGTTGGTGACACCATGGGAGTAAATGCCAGTGGCCTTTACCATGGCGCGTGACTGTGCAGATTAAACATTAAATAACTTAAATAACTAATCGAAACTCCATCAAAACGTGTTACAAGCGAACTAGCATGTCACAGCGGACACCTTACATTATGTTATCTAGCGTGGTGGATTTTTAATTAGTATAAAATCCATGGTGATTCTTTTTAATTAGTATATAAAAAATAGTATGGTACGGTATTGATGTTATGTATGATTACTTACACAACACTGCAGTAGTTTCACTTTCAGCACTGATCTGGTTGTTGCTGACAGCTTTCACCCCAAACGTGTACTGGTTACCAGGGAAGAGACCAGTCACAGTTTTAGCTTTGGTCTTCAATACCACCGCATCTGACCAGGTCTTTGCTTGATGGTGACCTTTGAATCTCAGTTGATAAGAATCCTGGTAACTGTCTTCAGCATCTTTCCAGCACACGTCGGCATCAGAGATAGTTTTGGCATCAGCCTTCATGTCTGATACTGGTAGTGGTTCTGTTGAAAAGACAATGATGTGATGTATCAGTGACACTCAGCCATTATAAGTTGGCGGAAATGTGATCCAAAATTCCTGAAATGGGCACATTGACCAAATCAAGCCATTTGTCCATTTCTGTTGTATTTGAAAGATTGTTCTGTTGAATGAAGTTATACAATAACAGGTATCAGAAATACCTTCCAAAATGTATACTGTTTATTATAAAATCTCTTATTTGCCTTAATTGAATACTCGTGAAATACTGTGTGACTCAATGAGACCTAAGTTTCCTGTCTTGTATTTGTGCTAAGAACATTATTATCAACTGACTACACAATGGCAACTCTGTCAAGTGAAAGAAAAATATAAATTTATGTCAATGTTTTCATGTACATCCATTAAAATCATTGTCTTCGAAATGTTGGATAAAGCCAGACAATGCATTTGTAATGCCATTTAAAAAAACATAAACATTCAAAATGTGTTTCTGGTGTACTGTGAGAGCTTTTTATGTTTGCTATTAATTTAATAAAGACCACTTTTATAAAAATTACCTCTAAATAATTAATATTCATGGATAAAGAATGCTTCTATCAAATAATAAATGTTGACAATTACTTGAACTAATGCTTGGGCGAACACCAAATCTATTAATGCTTTGTGGTGAATACTAGGAAGGTCTGTTTTTTTGCAAAATCAGCAAAAATATTTAATTGAGGAGGCATCTCTAAGGTATCCTGGATCTTATAATAAATATACCAATATATTTAAAACAATGACTATCCATGGCACTAGTTATTATCTATATCTCCCAGAGCCATAAAAGTGAACCGAGACAATGTAGTTGAATGTAGTTACCAGTAGTGGCATCCAGTTGTGCTGACGTCTGACTGGTGACAGTATTTGTGGTGACAGCAAACACTTGAATAGTGTATGTCACTCCTGGTTTCAGATCTCCGATGGTCATCTGCATCTCAGACACATCATCTGTAGGTTTTTCTCTGAAATCATCCTTGCCTTTCTCTGTGTACCTGACTTTCCACTTGACACAGAACGACTTGGTGGCATCATGTGTCCACAGTATCTTTAAACTCTTGGTGGTTGCAGTTACACTAGTTGGAGGAAGTGGATCTGAACATAAGAACACATCGATACGTTTATGTTAACAATTTTCACAAGGTGGCCAGTGGGGTTTGCATAGTTCCCACAAAGGTTAGACTTTTGTGTCATGATAAGTACTTATTGGTTCATGAAAATCCCCAGTTTTCAATTGAGACTAAAGTGAATCCCATGAGTTTCTTCGTGTACACTCCCTTGTGGTTCCTGCAAATAATCAGTGGAATCACAGGAGAAATGTACATAGATGAAATACTCAGTATGTGTGAACAGTGTTAACTGGATCTAGATGTCATGTCCATAGCTGCCTAGGCTTTCTTGCAGGGGTGGTACCTAGTGCATAAATATGCCATTGTTTATGGTCAGTTATCACGGAACGTCGACACTGTGTTTGTCTGATATAACCATCACAAAAATATACAGCACGATATATACCTCAATGAAAGGTATCATGGGAACCCAATTTTTATATGTGCATCTTCAAAACTATTGGCCGATACCGAGCGTGTGCACATTTTCAACAAAGCATATGTAAGGGTAAATAATAAAACACAAAAATAATAGTACATAATATGTGTTGATAGTGCCGTTTAGATAACACGTACATTGGTTAAAGTGTAAATTAATTAGTTTTAATATATTATTATTCACATAGGCAGCCGCGGGTGTAGCATGCCTATTCGGTACACATACAGACTCGACGTACGTTTACACTGCCTATGATCAGTCGTCTGTTTATACCAATTTTATTTTATTTTTAATCGGCACGTTTTGTAATATATGTCTGTACACCACTTCTGGATTTCGCCGGGAAGATGAATCGTACGTGTGATGAACCTGTGTGAGTGACTTTAATGATTTTGCTTTTCAACTAAACATACAAGCCGGTTATCGCCCAACCAGTGACCAACAGGTGTCTCACCACCAGTTGAAAACTACAACAACAACCTACATTTGTGGCTACCTGTAGCATACCCGTGTTGCGCGTGGCCCTTTCACCGTGACACCCACAAGGTACACTACTGCGTCATGGCGAGTGTTACAACCAACAAGCCAATGACCAGAGCGAGCGGGGCGACTAACAACACAACGAACAATGAACCAAGCCTTGCATCTATCGCTGCTGACATCAAGTCATTTAGGGACATCATTGAAAATAGATTCTCAACTTTCGAGAAAACACTATCTAAACAAATTGCGGATATGATCGAAGATCAGATGAAAGCATTCCGTGACGACATTAACACACGAACAGCAGCTCTAGAAGAAAGGATACTAAATCTCGAACAAAGATATGCCTGTGTAGATACGGACGAGAACCTGGAGGGCCGTCTTACAGCTTTGGAGAACAGGGTGCCCTCGTACGCAGACGTAGTGGGTGCACACGACGGTCGCGCTCTAAACAGTGTCGTTCTTAACCTACCCGAATCGGAGAACGAAAACGTAGTGGAAAAAATCAACCAAATACTGAGAGACGGGCTCAAGCTCACAGATGTAAAAAAGCTGTACGCAAAACATCCAGCAGAAACGGCTACCCTGGCGTCTTAATAACGACGTTTAAAACCGCTAATGACAAAGCGAAAGTAATGAAAACAAAAAAAGACTTACGACAAAGTGCGAAATATCGTGACATCATAATAGTCCACGACAAGCCAAAAGAGCAACGTGTAATCGAATCGAACTTCAGAATCCTCGTGAAAGCTCTTGACAACAACAACCTGGAATTACGCGGCTCCAGAATCACGAGATGTGACGCCGGATCTCGTAACGTCAACAACCGCGCTCACAATTCCCCATCAACCACCAGGAACAATGAATAAGGAAACAGTCGTGGTCGAAACCCAAGAAATCGAGGGACACGTCGGGAGCGCGACAATAGATCAGATGTGCGCGGTCGTCGCTAGGTGTCCGTAGGATGTTGGAATGTTAACGGGTGGAAGCTAAACAAAAACACCGACAACTACCAAGTGAGGACAGAATGTGTTAAACACCTCAACACGGATGTAATCGCCGTGGTGGAAACACATCTTACAGATGTAAACACGCTGGAAATAAATGGATATAAGTGGTGGGGGCATAATCGCACAAACCTGAACTGTCGGGCCAAGTCAGGGTCAGGCGGAGTAGGCATTTTTGTAAAAGATGCTCTGCTGCATGATTTTAATGTGAAAATTCTAGACACATCTGTGGAAGGAATAATGTGGATAACTTTTACAAGCAAGAGCTCGGATACTAGTTTTAGGATGTGTGTGTGTTACCTTCCTCCTGACGGATCATCACGTTACATTGACCCCAAAACCTATTACAATGAACTATTATCACATATATACCGATACCAGAAACTTGGAATATTCTTCATATGTGGCGATATCAATGGCCGTTGTGGCAGTGAGCCTGATTACATTGAAGGTGTGGATGACATTCCTGAGAAAAAAGTTATTGATTTTATAGTGAATTCACATGGACAATACCTCATCGACCTTTTAATATCATCAAACTGTTGCATGCTGAACGGTCGCGGTTCGTCGATAAACGACTTCACATCTGTTTCAACCAAAGGTTTGGCTTTCGTTGATTATTGCCTTGTACCGCATGAACGTTTAGCGTCGTTTACCGACTTTAAAATAACTTCAGCATGACAGATATTTAATGACTCTGGGTGTGTATCGATTATTGACCCACACAAGACAATCCCAGACCACTCAATATTGACATGGGTTTTACTCCTGGATTACATGGAATGCTATGATAATACAGATCCGAACCCAAAAATTCCATGTACAACGATATATAAATTTAACAAGATTTAACAAGATTTAACAAGATTGCCATCCAGAGAATTAACTCTAGATGGCAGGTGGACAAGGAAGCCCTTTGGCTTATCGAGAATCCAACCCTTTTATCTACATATATCCAGCCCTTCTGAGGTATGTGTCGATTTTATTTTTAAACATATTCACACTACTAGCACCCACACAATCATCAGATAATCTGTTCCATACATTCACAGTCCTTTGTGAAAATAAGAACTTTCTTACGTCTAATCTACACTGTTCCTTTACTAATGTAACTTGATGTCCTCTAGTCATTCTATCTTTCTTAACTGAAAAAACCCATATTTCTATCAATATTTTGATAACCATTCAATATTTTAAACACTTCTATCTGATTTCCTCTCAATCTCCTGGTCTCTAGTGTTGTTAAACGACATTCTTTTAGGCGTTTTTCATAACTAAGATCCCTCAGTTTTGGTATCATTTTAGTCGCTCTCCTCTGTACTCTTTCTAACATATATATGTCCTTCTTGCGGTATGGCCTCCACGCTTGTATACAATATTCTAAATGAGGCCTAACTATTGTTTTGTACAGCGGTATTATTAGTTCTTTTTCTTTATATGCTATATTTCGCCTAATCAATCCAAGGATTTGATTTCCTTTTGAAGCTGCAATTCCACACTGCTCTGAAACCTTCATGTCAGCACTAATTGTCAGCCCTAAGTCTTTTTCTTTTACAGTAGTATTTAGTACAGTTCCCCCCATTGTATATTCTACATATTCGTTCCCATGTCCTGTGTGAAGACATTTACATTTCCAAAAATTGAACAACATTTGCCACTTTTCAGACCATTTGATCAACCTGTCAAGATCATCTTGTAAATGCTGTCTATCCCCATCACTTTTAATCTTTCTAAACACTTTTGTATCATCTGCAAATTTCAACACCTTGCTAGCTATATCATCGTCCAAATCGTTTATATATATTACGAATAATATAGGTCCCAGTACTGATCCCTGTGGAACCCCACTCAAAACTGATTTCCAGTTTGAAGCCTCCCCATCAACAACTACCCGCTGTCTTCTGTCAATCAGCTATTTTTCTATCCAGTTAATTATACCATTTCCTATGCCATGGACCTTTAGTTTAAGCAGTAATCTCTGATGTGGCACTTTGTCGAAAGCTTTTTGAAAATCTAAGTAGATGATATCTACTGGTGATCCATCATCTACCCACTTAGTGATATCTTCCAAAAAACATAACATATTTGTTAAGCATGACCTCGCTTTTAGAAACCCATGTTGAGATGGGTTTATCAAGTTATGTTTAACAAGAAAATCCACCATGTGATCTTTAATTAGTCTTTCTAATAATTTACAAATCACCGATGTTAAACTAACTGGTCTATAATTATTTGACTTGTTTCTCGAACCTTTGTTCGAATGTTTGCTTCATTCCATTTCTTCTAATGACAAGTTGAAAACTGTTGCAAGCGGTATGCTAATTTGTTCTACAATTTCCAATAGTAGTTTGGGTGGAATACCATCCACTCCAGGTGATTTATTATCCTTCATAGCCCTGATTTTCTTAGCTACCATTTCTATTGTCTTAAATAGTATGATTCTGCCCCCTTGAACTTAGCCTCTGGTACTGGCAGTGAACTAGTGTCTTCTCTGGTAAACACTGAACTAAAATACTCATTCAGGTCTTCTGCCATTAAGAATCCTTCTGATATTACGTTTCCAGCACTATCTTCTAGAGGACCGACCTTATCCTGAACTTTCTGTTTGCTTCGAATATATGCATAAAAACTCTTGCTGTCATGTTTTATATTACAAGCTAATTTATGTTCATAGCTTCTCTTTGAATTTCTAATTTCAGCTGTAGCTTGGTTTAGTGCTTCTTTATCAATGTTGTAGTCTTCGTCATTTCCAGTACGTCTATATGACTTCCACATCATTTCTTTATACTTAATTTTTATAATGGCTTCTTTCGATAAGTGTTTCTTTTTGGACCGTTTCCCGTGTTTTTTTAAAGGAACAAATTTGACTATGATGCATTCAATTTCACTCTTTAAGATATTCCAGCATTCTGTTGCTGTCTTATTCTTTAGTGTGTTATTCCAGTCTATCCTTGCTAAATATTTCCTTATGTCCTTATATTTTCCTTTGTGGAAATTTCTCCTATACTGCTTTTTACTATTCCTTTCTGATTTTACTATGATGGTAACATGTATCTGGTTGTGATCACTATTCCCCAGTGGCTCACATACCATGACATTGTCAACTAATTCATTCTGTGAGGACAAAACTATGTCTAACACATTCTCTCCCCTGGTTGGTTCTAGCACATGTTGAGAAAGGAAACTATTTTGTACTAAAACTAAAAACTTGTGGTCCTCACTACCCATACTCTGTAGAGATTTCCATTTTATATGCCCATGGTTGAAATCCCCCATAATAACACAGTCCCGTTTGCTCACTTCCCTTATAGCGTTTTGTATTTTTTCATTCTCTTCTATGCTTATGTTTGGACTTCGATAAACTAATCCAACCGTTAACGTTGAGTTTCCTGTAACTATGTTACACCAAACAGCTTCTTCGCAATCTGCTTCTCTGTCTAATTTTAATTCATAAGCCTGGATAGATTCTTTAATATATAAAATAACTCCACCTCCCCTTCTTCCTATTCTATCTTTCCTAAACATTACATATCCCGTCAGTCCCAATTCGGCATCTGATATATCGGTGGTTGCCCATGATTCGGTTATACCTATTATGTGAGGGTCAATATCTTCTATCATAATGTTTAGTTCATTTCTTTTGTTTATTATACTCCTTGCATTTAAACAAACACATTTATATCCAGCTTCAGAACAGTTTTCCAGACTGTTCTTTGCTGAATTATTTTTGCTGTCTTTATCTATGCCTCCAGTTTCAGGCTTCTCTGCGAGTCCCCCCTGCAAATTTAGTTTAAATAGATGCAACCTGTCCCACTGTCAACAGATCTCAGCAGATTCTCTGAGAATACTGCTGCCCCCTTTCCACTTAGATGGAGGCCATCTCTCATGTACACATCTTCTCTCCCAACAAAGTACCCCCATAAATCTAAGAATCCCACGCCCTCTTCTTCACACATCTGCTCAACTAGTGCGTTGATCGCCATCCTCCTACAGTTTCTGTATGATGCCCCCCTTCCTCCCATTACTGGCAAAATTCCTGAGAGAACAACCTGTTCCACTCTTGTCTTCTTTAGCTTCCTTACTAGATGTCTGTACTTCTGAACTATCCCAGTTGTTCCCTCCTTGTCTGCATTGTTTGTCCCAACGTGTACTAGTACAGAACCTCCCTTGCCATGTCCCAATACCTTCCCTACCCTTTCAGTCACATGCTCTATTCTAGCCCCCGGTAGACATACAACAACGTCCTTCCCCTCGCATATAGTCTTGTCTGTTTTTCTCAGAATTGAATCGCCCATAAACACTCTCTCTTTTCTCCTAGCCCCATCAATCACTGCCTCGGAGTAGCTCCTCCTGTTTGCATATGTCTGGTTGTTATCTTTTCCTCTTGCCATCTTCTCTCCTGTCACATTCTCTTCCATTCCCTTCTTTCCTGTCGCGTTTTCTCTTGTCCCCTTTCCTCCTGTCATCTTCTCTTCTAGCACATTTACTCTCACTTCCTTTCGTCCCTTGATCTTTCCTCCCATCACATTTTCTTCTCTCCTCTCCCGTCCCTTTTCCCCGGCTACCGTCTTCACTACGGTCACTTTTTCCCCTGTCACCTTCACGCCTGTCATGTTTTCTGTTTTTTGCTGAACACTCTGTCTTCTTCCATCAGTCTTCTGTCTCACAGTCTTACTAACTGCCTCTGTGGTATCTACCTCTTCACCACCTGTATCGCTGTCGCGTCTCCCCTCGTTCTCTACAGTCTGACTACCTGTTGATCTATCCCCACTGAACCGTTTTCTTTTCCTCTGCCGAACACTTTTCCTCCGTCCCTCTGTTTTCTCAATTTCTTGTTCCTTCACACCGGTCACCTTCCCTCCTCTCAGTCTCCTTTCTTCAGTCTCTGTGTCACAACTCGGCTCCTTCTGTGTTGTAGAATTCTCAACTCTCTCTGCGTCATCCCTCTCTGCTCCATCTATTTCTATGTTGAGTCTCACCTCCATCTCCTTCACTATATCCGTCAACTTACACACCTCCTTCATCAGACATTCCACCCTCAAACACCCCATACACCGAAAGGTGAATCCATCATCTTTGGTCTCTGCCCATGATTTTGGACAGCCAGACAACGCAAAATCCACCCAGCTCTGGCAGTCATTGCAAACTAAGTGTCGTTTTGCCCTCAGCTGCCGCTTGCAAGGTGCCTTATCAGAATTTATTTATGTTCAAAATAGTTTTATATAGTCTTTGAAAATACTTTTCTGTGTACAATTTACACCAGATTGTTTAGGTTATAGTTAGTTATATTTGTTAACACACAATGTCACACCGTGCCTTACCTAGTTACGATGTCGATGACAATGACAATGTATTCAAGTTAGGCTTAGATACAAGGTAGTCTTTACAAAGACTGTTTCCTGTGTACCAATATACACTTTAAAAGTTTGTTATTTCAGGTTTTAATTACTCATCTAACTACATTGATTATCTCAAATAACGCTATTCTATTGTCGTTCACGTTACGTTAACTTCGCCAGTGACCTACTTTGTAAACAACGTTCCGATTACATTAACGTCCTCAATTATCGCTCGCAAATCGCCTACTTTTAATCTACCCTAGATTACTCCCTCTAGCTAACTTTTAACAACAAATATTGCTTAATATATATCTATAATTACGTTATGTATGCTATACACTCAATAATATCACTTATCTTGATCAAATATCCTTATATTTTCGCTTGAAATATGCTTGAGGCTTTGAAATCATTATATATTGATTACAAATGTTGTGTTAGGGTCAACAACGTAAAGTCTGACTGGTTCAATGTTGAATGCGGGCTTAAGCAGGGATGTGTTATATCACCTATCATGTTTAATATGTTTATAAACGATTTATTAACTGAATTGAAAGGCACGGGTAAAGGTGTTAAGATCGGAGACGAAATTGTTACAATGTTAGCATACGCAGATGACATTGTGGTGCTGGCCGAATCAGCAGAAGAACTGCAGACATTGCTAAATGTTATCTAGAAATGGTGCAATGACTGGAGCATGTCTATTAACAAAGACAAAACTCAAATTGTACATTTTCGTAATCCATCGATATCTGAGACTACTTGCGATTTTCTACTAGGTGACCAAAGCATATGCATCGTAAATAAGTATAAATATTTAGGTTTGATTTTAACTGAATATCTTGATTATAAGGTGATGGTAAAAACAGTAGCTACTACGGCGAACAGAGCTCTGGGTTTGTTAATGGCTAAGACAAAATGTAATGGAGGAATGCCTTTTAACTGTTTTACAAAACTATACGATGGTATGGTGCTCTCCATTATTAACTATGGTTCTGCTGTGTGGGGTACAAAGGAATATTCGGTTATAAATAGCATACATAATAGAGCCTGTCGATTTTTCCTAGGTGTGGGTAAATATACCCCATCAGCAGCAGTACAGGGTGAAGTGGGGTGGAAAACCCCGACTAATCAACAATGGCTATATGTTACTAGGCTCTGGTGTCGTTTGATCAATATGGATGTATCTAGAGTAACAAAATGTGTGTTTCTATGGATAATGGAAATGGCCATAAGTGGGAAACGAAATTGGGGCTACGAAGTATACCATCGTTATAATGACTTAAATATGCATAATCTTACTAATATAAGAGACCATGTTAATGTAAAGGCTATAATAGAACACACAGATGTTTGCCTGTCTGTATTACAGGAACAGCAATGGCTTCATATTATAAATAGAGAAGAGGGCAGAAATGGTAGTAGAAATAAACTAAGAACTTATAAACAGTTCAAAACAAAATTTGTAACTGAGCATTATGTTAAGAAAATCATGACTTTAATTCAATCCGATTTTTGATCAGATGAACAGCATGGCAATTTGGTTTTCTTGATACCAGTTATGCTTGTGATCGGTGACTCAAATGTCGACGGAAGCCCGGATGAATTTGTGCATCGCTTGCCACAAGCGCAGCCCATTTAATCCAATATCTACCTCTGCCCAATGCTAATAGAACTTGGAGCTCAGGAAGCAGCAGAATAATTTTGTTTTATGTAGGTTTGCTAAAGTAAAACCGGCCAACTAATGCTTTTGAAGACCACACAGTAAGTGGTAACGCTCGTGACCAGCGACGCCAAGCTCTCGCTCATTAAGGTGTCACATTTTACAAGCGTTACCTTGTGTAATGTTTAGTCACACTGTGTACAGGTGAATAGTTTTTAGACTGTTGGTTAGCCTTCTGTGACTTTGTTTTTTTATAGATCTGTCAGTAAATTTTTAACTTGACTTCTTTCTCAAATAATCCCATGGTTTTTGTTATACACAAGTAATGCTTGTGACACGTGACACAGTGGTGTCAAGAGACTTGAATTCTTGGTTTCATCTGACACTGAATGTGTACATACCTCTGTGCATTGTTAACGTTATAAAAACTGTTAATAAAAAACTCTGTGTTAACTTACCTCACTCTGGTTTTTTTCCTCTCTCTCTCCAGCTGGTTACTCATTCTTTGCTGCATCAGTGTCACTGTGCTCACTTTCAATTACTGTCTCATTCTTTCGAGGTATATTTACTTACTTATTTATTTATATTATAAGTGTGTGTGTGTGTGTGTATGTGTGTGTGTGTGTGTGTGTGTGTGTGTGTGTGTGTGTGTGTGTGTGTGTGTGTGTGTGTGTGTGTGTGTTTAGCGTGTGCTTTGGGGGAGGGGAGTGTACAGTGTTGCTTGTTGAATAGGAGGAGGTGGAGGTGGACTTTCTGCACTCCAGAGGCACATACTATGTTTGGTCAGACGTCTGAGACACTGCCTGGGTGTCCTTGTCTCAGATCACACGTGTCCTGAACCACCCGCAGATCACTCTGCGTGACCAATGCATTTTTGATCGATGTTATTTGATAACAGTTCAGTTCAGTGATAGGGACAAATCCGCTGATTCACTAGCCTTGTGACTATTTCTATGTCCAATCTTAGCAGTCATAAGTAGCTAGGTCTTATATGGTTAAGTGCTTATTGGTCAAAATCATACTTATTTTCAATAATATTTTTTTATTGTTGATTAGGTTTTTGAAACTGTTAGTATTTTGTCCATGCATAATTTTTTTCGGGAAATTTATTGTAGTAAGGTGCGATGTTATTAGTGAAGGTGAATTTCCTTATATTAGTATGGCAGAACTTGGTATTGATTTGTCAGATGAACTGACAACAAGAGGCTCAAACTGTTTCAACAGGAGAAACTTGAATAAAGTTTTTGTGTGTCCTGAAGTCTTTGTTGATATTCACTGTTTGATATTTGTTGACATACACCTTTAACCCCACCTTTCATATTCTAAAGGATGCTAGCTGTCACTAAAGTTGCAATTACATCAGTCACATAGTGCTTGAGGTGTTGACATAATTAAATGCAGCAGGATGAACTGAAGTAGGGAGAAGATGGTTCTGAACACTGTCAGATTCTGTCACATGTCACAAGCGTTACTCTCTCTAACTTGTTCCATTTAAAACTCCCCCAATACATTTGTTTAAATTGTTGTCTGTCAGTGAGTTATATATCTGCCAACAAACTCTGTAACAGCTGCTGTTGTCAAGACTAAGATCTATGTGGTTGTGAGATAAAGTTGAAGTTGTGAGGTAGCGCTCGTGACGGTGTCACATTTAACTTCTTTCACCCACTGCAGCATCTCTTGTTGAAAGTACTGCCCTTTGTGTCATAGTTCTTTCTCATGCCACGTATTATTCTTCCACACAAACTATACTTAGATTGCTTCATTTGAATAGGCAGTCAAGTGCTGTTTGATTCACAAAGTCACTAGCGTAACCAACTTTGCTCACTTTCATTACCGATCGCACATTGCAAAATTCGTCAACCAAGGGTCTTTCCTTTCAATTGTTCCTTAAGTTTAGATGTATAAGGGACAATTAACAGCAGCTTTTGTATTACTTTGAGCAATTTTCATTTTCAGTTACTTTTCCCACCTTTTGTGACCAGCACTGAAGAAAGACCCATATATATATACATGTATACATATACAGCTGTATATATATATATACATGTATTAATATTATTAATGTGACATTGCAATCATTATATATATATATATATATAATGATTGCAATGTCACATTAATATATTAATTAATTATAAGACAATATTGCTGTAACTTACATAGAATTGTCGTAGTTTCGCTTCCAGCACTGATCTGGTTGTTGCTGACAGCTTTCACCTCAAACGTGTACTGGTCACCAGGGAAGAGTCCAGTCACAGTTTTAACTTTGGTCTTCAATACCACCGCATCTGACCAGGTGTCTGCCTGTTGTTGACCTTTGAATCTCAGTTGATAAGAATCCTGGTAACTGTCTCCAGCATCTTTCCAGCTCACATCGACACCAGAGCTTGTGTTGGCAACAGCTTTCAAGTCAGACACTGCCAGTGGCTCTGTTAATAATAATAATAATGTTTATTTTTCAGACAAAAGTCCATATGTATACATAAAATACAAATAAAAAATACAAATATATAGACACACATCATGGAATAAAAATAGTTGGTTAATAAAAATATACATAACATGTGCGTTTAATTATACAATTGGGTAGTCCAATGTTTAAACATGTTTCTTCTAAAATGTATACCAGTATAAAAATAATTCACAAAAAGTGGATTTTCAGACTTTTGAAGAAGACATAATAAGGTAAATATGGATGAACGCAAATATTCATTAAAAGATATAACATACTTTGTAGCAAACATAAAACTTGCACTTCAGCATGATGACAAATTGTGTAAAATTCTAATACTTTTGTTATATGCAAAAATAATACCTTTCAAACTCTGTTTTTTTTTAACTTACACCAAAGACTTGAGGTGTACATAGTACCACAGTAAAGGTGAAATTAGGAAGTTTTAATGGTAGAGCTGCAAAGATGATCTTTTTGTGCTAATACATTAGCTTAAGCATATATATATATAAGCTTAAGCATATATATATAGTTAGTGTGAACGAATGGTGTGCTTGGTTAGTACAGTACAGTGCGTAAGGTCTACTGTGATTACAGTAATAATGCTGTTGGTTTATATATATATAACAATACTGCTAATGTTGTATATGCTGAAATGTGGGCTTTGTCAACCTGAGGTACAGGAGACTAATATTGGGCTCAGTCACAGGCCTAGCTTTGGGATATAGAGCCCACATTTCTCTCTCTTTAACTTAATCTTTTTAATAAACGTCATTCATTTGGCCTTTTTTCATCATTATTCATGGCTTGTGTTGGTGCTTGTGTAAATATATATATATATATATATGCATTTTATCTGTTTGGCAGTGTCATCATCATCTGTAAGATTATTATTGATTAAATGACTTAAATATTTGCATTTAATAGTGTGAGGTAATGGACGGTTATTGAGCGTTACAGGATGACTATTTTTCATGTTCTGATGTTTGTTGTCAATAACCATACAATACGACTTGTTAGCAATATATGTTGTTAAACATTTCGCCATACTTGCACAACAATCTATTAGTTTTATCAACCCAGAAACACTAGGTGAAGAAATAAAAAAAAATTGTAATTTGTTAAGATTTACACTTAACTCGCCATGTACACATTACAAAGGTTGGGGAGAAAGGATTCCACAATTTGTAACACATTTGAGACTGTAAAACTTCTAGGAAAGCCCTGACACCATCTGGCAGTGAATTGTGCTGTACCGGTGATATAGAATGCACACAATAAAAGCAGGACAGCCACGGTCAATTAGTTTAGTGAATAGCTTGCTATGGTTCACTTTGTAGAAGGCCTTGGAGGCATCCAACATAGTGACATACATAGAAGCGACATTCGCTATGTACTGTTGAAAAAGTTCTTTTAATAGAAATATGAGCATTTCAGTTGAGTGAGGCTTTTTAAATCCAAATTGGTTAGCATACATTGTGTAAAAAATTGTAACCGTTATTAATATATTAAATAGTCAAATAATGTATTAGTAATTGTTGCAAGAGCAATAGGTGTATAGTTGTTATCAAACAAATGACCTGCTTTGTTTCTAATTATTGGAGCTATTATTGTGATCATCATAGCATCAGGTAAAAACCCATGAATTAACAAGCTGCTGTATAGCAGTGACATATAAACATGAAGTTTTTGTTAGCATATTTAAAATGTTCGTTACTTATACAGTCATAACCAGGAGCTTTTCCTGTAGGCATCGCCAAATTATTTCTTATATTTCTTTAACATAAATGATCATTTGATCAATAAATTGCATATTGCTGTGGTACATTTCAATCTTTTTTTAGTATTGGAGAGCCAGGTACAGAACTGATGTTAAACAAACAACAAAATTATTACATTAAATAACTGATTCTCATATATCACTTGATGATAAATCAAGCAATTAGGCAAACAACTGTTTGAACGGTTGAATAGTACATATTTTCAGAATTTTACTTTCAAACACGATTTAAAATACAATTTAAAGAAATACTTGCTACACATGTAGAAGGACTCAGAACACAGGAACATATGTATTATCCAGAGATACTTACTAGTGGTGGCATCCAGTTCTGTTGGCGTTTGACTGATAACATTACTTGTGGTGACTCCAAACACTTGGATAGTGTAATTCTTCCCTGGGGTCAAACCATCAATGGTCTTATCCAGATTAGTCACACTTCCTGTAGTAAGTTCACTGTATTTGTTCATATCCTTCTCAGTGTACTTGACTTTCCACTTGACACAGAACGACTTGGTGGCATCATGTGTCCACAGTATCTTCAAACTTGTGGTGTCTGTAGTTGACACGCTCAGACCAGTTGGTGGAAGTGGATCTTAATTCGTTCGATTAAATGTGAATAATTTACCTAAATGATAAATTATCCTTTGAAGAATAAACAGAGTCGTGACAGCTGCAGCTTTCCATTTTCAGTAGGCAATCATTGCAAAGGGGTGATGTATGCGTTTGTGCTGACACAGCGTATTTCACTGAATAACTCACCATTCACTTCCTTGACCATGGATATAATGAGACTAAACGGAATGCTTCTTATACAGAACAGTTCAGTAACATCTTATTTTAGTATGAGAAATAGAACATCACTGTTGTCCAGGAAGACTATGCAGTCTGTATATAACTGTAGAAGTTACACTGCAGAACAGCAATGTTGACAACGTAAAACATGAGCAGACACTTTAAGAGGAACTAGCTGAATCTTATGTATCAATAGCTAACAATGACAATGTGTGAATTATAAAACTATGTTTAAATAAAGATAAGAGTGCCGCTATAACTTACACAAAATCGTTGTAATTTCACGTTCAGCACTGATCTGGTTGTTGCTGACAGCTTTCACCCCAAACGTGTACTGGTCACCAGGGAAGAGATCAGTCACAGTTTTAACTTTAGCCTTCAATACCATCGCTTGTGACCAGGTCTTTGACTGATGTTGACCTTTGAACCTCAGTTGATAAGAATCCTGGTAACTGTCTCCAGTATCTTTCTAGCTCACATCAACATTAGAGCTAGTTTTGGCGTCAGCTTCCAAGTCAGACACTGCTAGTGGCTTTGTTGAACAACTGATAATAATATATTAAATTAATTGATTCTCATAATTTTATATATATATATATATATATATTCTCATAAGTTGTAAGGTAAATCAAAACGTTCAGTCAGGTAAACAATTGCAACATTCTTTATTCATGAATGGATATTTGGCCATTGCAAATTTATGATTTTCAGTTTGATAGTGACAAAATAGTAGGACAAGTTAAATAAGTTGGATAATTCCACGTTAGTTTAATATTACTAATTTGTAAATTATAAAAGGTTAATTAAAAAACACATGGTGGACTGTTAGAAATAAATTAATAAATCCATTTCAGATAACAACTTGCTACTTTGATAAAAGTACATGGCACGTAATCAACTGAATAGAAACTAGGCTGCAAGTAGTAGTAGATTACAAGGTTTGAAATCAGTTTGGAATGGGGTATCACGAACTTCAGTAATATAATCTGTCTTATTCTTAATTTAGATCAATGGCATGGAAAGAAAACATTGAAAGTTGTAAATGAGACAAAAGTGTTTTGAAGAGTTATAACAAATAGCGATAAACAAACTTTACAAGATTATCTAGACACATAGACTGAAATAGTCTCAAATAGTTTGGAACTACCGGTAATATATCTATATGTGACCCCGGCTGACCAAATGAGTGATAAGTCGGAAAAATTGTAACATTGTTTTCTTACATTCTTGTAAAGGTTTGGTAGGGTGCTTTACACGGTTTCAAAAATTATGACTGCTGCAAAAATTGGCAAAGTTATGGAGCGTTGAACATGGTAGGGGTCAAAAAGTAAAAATGAAAAAACGGCTGTTGAAGTTTTACATTATATATACAAATGGATTGCATGGAAATATGATATGCATGACATTCCAATGTGGCACTCAGTATGTATGTTATGTTGCAATGATTCACTGGAAGTGCAAATGTGCTGTTACAAAAACTTATCACGTTATGCCAGATTATGTCTTTATGTATAAAATTAAGAGAACAGATTATTTGAGAGCAAAAAGTAGACTTACTGTTTGACACAGTTGAAAACCTACAGCCAACTGTCCAGTTTAACAGGGGTCTAGTGGCTTAATGCTGTCTGTTGACACAAGCTACTGCCAGTGACCAATTACACATTAGTCACAGTTTCCATCAAACAATAGCAGGCAGAGAATCTTAGCTCCACAGCTGGGTGTAATACACAACAAGTTATAAATATAGCTACTCTGAGGTAGACAATTAATTTTAGTTAGCAAATTTAGCATTTTAGGGGACCTTTCAATTCAATCAAATACAGATTTATTGTGTATAGTGGCACTACCACATGATATGTCTATGAAAAATTAGAGAAAAAGTTACTGAACAGTTTTTGAAGAAAGAAATGGGCCAAGTGGCCCTGAAGTCCTTTGGACTAATACGTATATATGTGACCTCTTACCAAATGAATGATAAGTCGGAAACATTGTAACATTTTTTCATACATTCTTGTAAAGGTTGGGTAGGGTGTTTTACATGGTTTCAAAAATTATGACTGCTACAAAAATTGGCGAAGTTATGGAGCATTGAACATGGTAGGGATCAAAAAGTGAAAATGAAGAAAACGGCTGTTGAAGTTTTATATTATATATACAAATGGACTGCATGGAAATATTACATGCATGACATTCAAATGTGGCACACAGTGTGTATGTTATGTTGCAATGACACACTGGAAGTACAAATGTGCTGCTACAAAAACTTATCAAGTTATGCCAGATTATATATTTATGTGTAAAACTAAGTACAGTTTATTTGAGAGCAAAAGGTAGACTCACTGTTTGGCACAGTTTAAAACCTACAGGCAACTGTCCAGTTTAACAGGAGTCTATTAAACAATAGCAGGCACTACCATATGAAATGTCTATGAAAAATTAGAGAAAAAGTTACTGAACAGTTTTTGAAAAAAACAGCCCCACAGAACTAATTATAGTTATTGTTAAGATGTTTAATCTAGTTCTATTATCTGACATTGTGCCAACAGATTGGTGTATTGGGATCATTAAGCCTATATAATTATTATAAAAACATAGCAGCAGACACTGGGACAGTGTGACTGCTGCCTGGCTAAATGGATGCAATGGTGCTTTGAAGTTAGTTCTTCTGCCAACTATCCGTTTCACACATGCCTATAGGTTTAGTAGCTGCCAGCACACTACAGAGCCTAAACTACCATGCAGGTGTGAAAAACGTGCTGATGTATTTGAACTTGACCCACTAATTAACTGTCCACCAAGCAGTAGCAGAACAGTTTATAATAATAATAATCCACAAGTTAAGTGGCAGTGATCTTCCTTTTATCATTCATGTGATGTTTCTTGTTTATTGTGAGCAGGGCAGACAAATGGTTATCATACTTAGACAGGTACAGAAAGAAATGGACGTTTTCTATAAAAAGAACACGTTTGCCTATCAATGGCATGTATTTCCTATTGTTGCCGTTTCTGCCGGCAGAAATCAAACAACCCTGTAGGTAATTATTAATTAAATGTTTTTTGGTGAATCATAGTTACAGATCATTAAGGGTTATGATAGAAATAAAATGTTGACATGTTTACTGTTCACTTATTGCATCACGTCTTGCATTTAGAGGAATAATTATAATAGAAAATAAAATGTTGTGGCACATATTTTTTAATACATGCATTGATGAGAAACCGGGAATTACTTTTTTGTGGCCTAAGAATAACTAATTTCACAAATGTCCTGCTTATATAAAACAACTGCATAAAAATATATATCCATGCAAGACATAGACTCCGCAAGTGACAGATGTTTTGGGAAGGGGAATAGCGTTCTGTTTCTGGCACAATACACAAAATCTACTGTTAGGGGATAGTCTCAAGTGCCCTTCTCAAAACCACATCACTAGATAGTGTAAACATTTTGTATTTTGGGGGGCTGTGTCAGCCTTCTTCTCATGTTATGTAGAGGTACGGCAAGGAGAAAACTTGTGTCCTTCGTTATTTGCTATTTACCTGAATGATTTTGAACACTGTTAGTCATAATTATAAGGGACTTGACATGGCAGCTGGTGAAATTTACAACCTTAGTGATGATGATGTAGACATTTTCTTGCAAATGTATGTTCTACTATATGCTGGCGATACTAGAATGATTCAATCAAATACAGATTTCTTGTATATAATTCTTCTAATGGTTGACATGTGGTTGTTTCAGGATGACCCCTTAGAATGTAAGCACAACTGTCCAGGGGTGTAGAGGGTGCTGTGTGTCTGTTGACCCAATCCTCTGCCAGTAACCAATTACAGATTAGTCACACTTTCCACCAGCAGCCACAGTGAGGTGTGCCAGATGTTGTGGGAAAAGGGATTAGTTGAACAAAAGGACTGGAAGCATGCTAGATCACCTGCTGCAGTAGACCATTTAGTTAGCAAATTTAGCATTTTAGGGGACCTTTCGTGCCCTTAAAATGATTAAATCAAATACAGATTTCTTGTGTACAGTGGCACTACCACATGAAATATCTATGCAAAATTAGAAAAAAGTTACTTAAGAGTTTTTGAAAAAAATAGGCAAAATGTGAAAATTTACCAGTTTTTGGGTCGGACGGCGGACGCAGATTGATGGCAATAGTCCCTTGGACCTTCGGCCAAAGGACTAAGAACTACTTAAAATAGCTCACCGACAGATTGTTTTCACTCTACCCAATGCCTAAGTTGTGACTCCAGTGTGTCATTCACCAAATAGTAGTAATTACCATGGCTGTATCCAAGACTACTGTTTACTCAGAGGGTGCATTAGCTCCTGTCACTGTCCATAGGTCAACATCCCCTTTGTTCTTTGGACCCAGCCCTGTATACCAATAAGGACTGGATACAGTGGCATTTACAGAGCCGCAACAACTGATACAGCACATTTGTGAGAACAGTTACATGGAACAGACTGAGACGCAGTTGTGCTGAGAAAATAAGAATAGCGCAAAGCTAGACGGTATGTATATGTGTGTGTGTGTGTGTGACACATAGTGTGGATTAAGGTAGGCTGCATTTTCTGGTTGTCCCTTGACATTTTAAGCCTTATGTCACACACTGCTGGTAATATGAAGGTGGGGTGGAGGCCAGGAGACTCGTGAGATTAAGATTTACACTAAAATGGAATTTGAGGGGTTCAAATAAAAGGTGACATAGGAGATGTGAAATATACCTGGTAATCAAAAAAGAAAGTGGCCACATGACATGAGCATGACATAAAGTTAGCGGTGAGATAAGAAGCTGTTAGGAATCAGAAATAAAATACTAACTGACAGTAGCAGCAGTGTGTGCTGCAGTGTCACCGACGGTATCATGTGCAGTGACACCGTACACACTGATAGTGTAGTTTTGTCCTGCTTTCAGACCCTCAATGATCTGGAATAGCACAGTGGACGAAGCTGTGTCAACGTGTGGTGTGTCACTTTGACCTGTCATTGTGTACTTGACCCTCCACTTCTCACAGACAGACAGGGTGCTATCATACTTCCAAGTCACTTTGACACTTTGTGTCGTTGTTGCATCTTTCTCAACCTGCAGGTTTGTTGGAGGCAGTGGATCTGAGGACATAAGAACTAAATGTAACATTAAGACAAACAGGTGTGTGTATATATATATTTATACCTCGTACACATATAATACATATATATATATATATATATATGGTTGGCCGATTCTCGCGAAAGTTGCACACATTGTCAATTTGGCAACTTTCATGTATTGTTTGTATTTTTTAATATAATACAACAGACATATTGAAGAAATAAGATGGGACACCTAATACGGTTATTTGTGACAGAGAGAGAGAGAGAGAGAGAGAGAGAGAGAGAGAGAGAGAGAGAGAGAGAGAGAGAGAGAGAGAGGATTGAAGTTGCGTTCATGATTCTTGTGATACGATAACAAACACACAGACCGCCCTTCTCACAAAACCTTGTGTCTCTATAATATTAAAACCACTACATACTGTTGATGGCTTTCTGAGACATAACCAACATAAACAGTCAAGTGAAATTCAATTCATCAACTATCAATGCAAGATTTAAAAGTTTTCATGTTTAAATTATCATAATAGTTTGCAGTTCTTCCACGTCATACACCACACCATGTCAGATGTTGTAACTTTTACTTATGTTGCGTGTAAAACAATGTTGTTGTTTATGACAAAAATAGAAAAAAATGGGCCAAGTGGCCCTGAAGTCCTTTGGACTAATACGTCTATATGTGACCCCGGCTGACCGATGTGCTGCTACTAAGACTTATCAAGTTATGCCAGATTATGTCTTCATGTGTAAAACTAAGAGGACAGATTATTTGAGAGCAAAAGGTAGACTCACTGTTTGACACATTTTAAAACCTACAGGCAACTGTCCAGTTTAACAGGGGTCTAGTGGCTTAATGTTGTCTGTTGACACAAGCTACTGCCAGTGACCAATTACATATTAGTCACAGTTTCCATCAAACAATAGCAGGCAGAAAATCTTAGCTCCACTGCAGGGTGTAATACACAACCAGAGCCACCACTGATTCATGGTCAAGTAGATTAGCTCAATGCACCAACTAAGACAATGCACAACACTGTTAGTGACAGTGTCCAAAGTGAGGCCTAAGCAGTGTCCTCATTGCTGAATAGATCAATTAAACCTGCCAAGTGGGTGACATTCTACACAAGTGTTCATTAATGTTCAGTGATTGTTCAGAATACCAGACTGACCACATACCTAAACAAAACGAATGTAATAGGTGAAGAACATGCAGTGTTCAAATAGTATTGGTTGAATTGTATTTGTCTCGACGCAACATACGGTGGGGTGGTCACAGGTTCCTCTTGGTGACCTTGTGGCGGAATGGCCCCATCTTTTTGTAATTGTATGTGTCTATTGGTGGTGGAATGTTTGTATTGTTTGCTTAGGTTTATATTCATAGTGGTTTTAAACCTCTATAGCGACAAATAATGTATGTCTGTATATTGTCGTCATGTTGTAGGAATGTGTGCCTGAGAAACTTTGATGGGGCTGTACAAGGGTTCAGTTTCCCATCTGGTTTGCATGTTAGACATCACATTCCTACTATCTTTATGCCCAAAAGTGGCTACATTAGAAGCAATCCACTTTCCAATAGAAACGTCATCCTTTGGCCAATTTCAATTCTCAAACTTCACTGGGCTTGTGTTGGTTATTGCATAAATGAAGGTATACTGTATTTTATGCAATGGCCAGGACGGGCCTAGTGCAGGTATTGAGGTAACTGGCTGAGGCGATAATTACTTCAAGCTGTTTGGCTTGATAAAACCGCCCAGCGCCTTCAGCCAATCACGACATGTCAGGATTAGGCCCCAGCCTACGATTTGGATTAGCGGTTAAGTCGCCACTTCCGCATTTGGTATCTGTGTGTCATGTCGTATATATCCTGATACTTCTACATCCGCCCTCCTCCCCACTTTTTGCCTAGCCACGTTTATGTAAACAACTATTGTACACTGTTGGTAGAAAAAGAAGTTGGAAAATGTCGCAACGCTTTCCCAAATTTCGGAATGAACACAGGGGCATGTCCCCAATTTTTGAATGTGTTGGGTTTTGGTGCGTCGACAGGCTTTTTGTTTTACAAACGGTATTTATTTTTCGTTATGTTTATACAGGATAGGGGGAATGGCCCCACCTTTTTGTAATTGCAAGTGTCTATTGGTGGTGGAATGTTTGTATTGTTTACTTAGGTTTACAATCATAGTGATTTTAAACCTCTATAGCGACAAATAATGTATGTCTGTATGTTGTCATCATGTTATAGGAATGTGTGCCTGAGAAACGTTGATGGGGCTGTACAAGGGTTCAGTTTCCCATCTGGTTTGCAGGTTAGACATCACATTCCTACTATCTTTAAGCCCAAAAGTGGCTGCATTAGAAGCAATCCACTTTCCAATAAAAACGTCATCCTTTGGCCAATTTCGATTCTCAAACTACACTGGGCTTGTGTTGGTTATTGCATAAAAAGGCTTTATTGTGCCTTCATCGATTATAAGAAAGCATTTGATTTAGTAGACCAGGCTGTGTCAGCCTTCTTCTCATGTGATGTATAGGTATGGCAAGGAGAAAACTTGTGTCCTTTGTTATTTGCTATTTACCTAAATAATTTTGAACACTGTTAGTCATAATTATAACGGATTTGACATGGCAACTGGTGAAATTTACAAATGTATGTTCTACTATATGTTGATGACACTAGAATTATTCAATCAAATACAGATTTCTTGCTTGTGTATAGCGGAACTATGTCAACTCTTCTAATGATTGACATTTGGTTGTTTCAGGTGTCAACTATATTGTGAATCTGTAATTATTAGTCTATATTGATACAATTGATTTACACAGTACCATGTCTACACAAGGCATGGCAAGTGTAAACACAACAGTAGAATGCATTTGATATCAATAAAGTGTAGGATATTTCACTCTATAGTTGTCCAGAATATAAATTTTCTATGTTTGTCACCTACAGGTTTCTACAGACAATACATCTTTAACCAATAGACACCACAGTCACACCATTTTATAATAATTAAATGAACATCAAAATAAATACAACTTGCAATTATAGAAAATCAATAGTTTTGAAGATACAGTTTAAAAGTTTTAGGCAACTGTTCAATCTAACAGGGGTCAAGTGTGTCTACTCTGCCTGGACCCTGTGACCAATTAAAGATTAGTCAAGGTATCAATGGAACAGGAGCACTAGGCTGCAGAGTTTAGTCATGCTGCTAGCTTTCTGGCACATTAAACAACATCTACTGTTGGGGGTGGTCTCAAGGGCCCTTCTCAAAACCATATCATAGATAATGTAAAACTTGCACTTTGGGGGCCCCTTAGGTGCCCTTAGAATGATTCAATCAAATACAGATTTCTCGTGCATAGTGGCAATGCCCTAAGATAATTCTATGCAAAATTAGAGAAAAAGTTGCTGAACGGTTTCTGAGATACGGCAGCTAACGGCTGACGGAGGACGGCGGACGGCGGACGCAGAGTGATGGCAATAGTCCCTTGGACCTTCGGCCAAAGGACTAAATAGAAAAAATGTTTTTTGTGATATAGTTAATGATATGTTAAATGCAGACTTAGAAAATGTGTTTCACGGGTATTGCTAATATTGTTTATGAGTAGCTACCTGTTGAATAGCTAATAATGTATTTAGTTAATTCCATCGCTTTACTGAGAATATGTTATATCTAGTTTGACATGAACACATGATCAAACATAATTATTTAACAATATATTTTGATTTACAATTTTGTTTCTGACTTAACCATAACATAATAAATACATGTTCTTAACAGTCCAACCAGTATACACAAAAATAGCTGGTTAAACAAATATTTTATCTTAACAGTAAATGATGGGTATACTGACAATACCATGACAATAACAATTTTGAAATAAATCTTGACACAACAGGTACGGAGAAACTGTGTGTTTCGCCTGGTATCGCTCTTCATGCAGAACCTATTTTTATAAAAGGAATGGTTCAAGTGCATGATAATCATGTAATTAACTCATATTAATCATTTAATGGTAACAAGATTATATCCATGTCATTTAGCCACAAACGTTATCAACTGACACTACTAGAACAACGGCAATGTTTGTTCAAATATATCATAATCCTCCTGGACAACATGTCCAGTCGTTGATTAGAATCTCATACAAACAATGAGACAGGCTCGCCAGATGACTGTCCTCAGCAAGTCTAGATGACTGTCCTCAGCCAGAGTAGAGGGTTGATGCCGTGGTCTTTTGACATCTTTGAACCTATTTGGTTAGTCTCCTGCATTTTTTCAGCTATCCCCAGGAACCTCAAATCATCTGTTTCACAACAACTTTTTGTTCCTAAGACCAAGCTTAACATTGGCAAAAGTGCTTTCTCTGTAGCTGCCCCCAAAATCTGGAATTAACTCCCTGTCTCTTTAAAATAATCTGAAACTATGGCTACCTTTCATAAAAAAACCTCAAGAATGATTTATTCGAAATCACTTTTCCACCCTAGCCTCCAGCGGTCCTTTGCTGTAATGATGACTCTTGCATGATTTTGCCTAATGATTCTTGTATGTTGTGCCTCTGGGCTCAGATTCCTGGGAATATAGGCGCAATAGGAATTTATTATTATTAATAATATTAACTGCTAAGATATTATGAATGCACAAACACGGCAAACATCAAACTGAAGAACTATTTAGTAATACTATTACAGTAGCATGGACCCATATGGCATTGGAAATAACTGCTAGGTGTGCTCATATCCACTTGACTTGTCTATATGTATGTATAACATGGGATTCTCAGAACGAGTCAGCAGTGTGTTATCTGGAAGGATATTTGCATGGGTATGCACAGACCCTCCCAGGTGATTCATGGCAGTAGTAACGTGTGCTAATCTATTCATGGTTTTATGCCAGTTGACAAGATACTGGTGTATCCCATTAAGACACTACTATATGGTTTGGTGAGTAAGTGCTCTTTCAAAAAAGAGACAGATGACCAATTACTTCTTGAAAACAAATTATTATTATTAATTAATTGGACCCTTCTCAGCTCAGGAGAATTTACAACCATATAATTCAGCAGTCAACGCCATGTGTTCAATTTGAAATGTACTTTATAGACGTATTCAGTGATGTACACCCAGTATGTCAATTCTTGCCCACTGCAGTTATGGCGAACTGCAAGCTTGTTGTTGTGCAAGAACTGCATGTTGACAAAGGTAGGGAGTTAAAAGGTAAGTTGAAATGTTATATAATGGGTACAATATTGTATTTGTGGATGTCACTCCAGTGTTATCAGCCAGACAACAGTCGCTTGATTACATTCAGTATCCTCAGGCCTCAGCACACCATCTGCGTTGTTCATACAGTAAGAATTGAGACCGGTAAAGAAACACACTCACAGTAGGACTAACTAGGACAAAATGCAACTGATTCAGCTAATTTCCACACACTGCAGATGATATCTGTCTGAGGGAGTGTACTGAACTACCACCAATGACTTGCGAGGATGGTGGCTGCGGCAGTTGTGTCTGTTACCTGGCTGATAACCTTAGTGGCATCCACAAATCATGTATTATTTCCTAAATAACTCACTTGTAGTAATTGTGATAGTTGATCCTGTGCTTTTCGTGCAAACAAAATTGCTTCGACTATGCGTACCTTGTAATTGGCATTGTCACCACCAGCAGCCATGAGTGCAAAAGCATCCTTGCTCTGTACTAGTCGAATTTTCACGTCGATGCCGTTCAATAGATAGCGGTCTTGGAAGAAGAGGTCGACGTGTAGACGACCCATCATGACGACGATTCGACTGCGGGAAATATAGGTCTTTCTTTTTTGCAGTCCCTTGTTTGCGTCGTCGGTGGCATCCATGTGTTCAGCCGTGTCTTTGTACCACAAGGCAGTAGTCAGTTGACTCTTCTTCGCTTCTGTTCCGTGACTCAGTAACGTTTCTATGCACGCTCGATAAGGATAGGTATTCGTTGAAGGTGTAACGAGGATACCGTTCAAAGACACGACGACTTGACTAAACAGAGAATGCATCCAGTTGTTTACTGGTCCAACAGGTGCAGCTTGATCGATGTCGTCCCCGTTTCCTTTGACTACACGTGCTCGCACCAACAGGTAAGTATTGGCCACGTCCAGGTAATCGTCTCCCGATCCGGGAAATAAGAATTCGATAGGACCACCCGTGCCTATCGAGGCGACAGGTCGATGCTCGACCCATTGTGCATGTTCGATACTTGTTTGTGTTGTCGGTAAACTAAACAGGTCCAATTCGCGTTTGACTCCCTCACACGACAACTGGTGGACAAAAGCCATGTCTAGCCGAATATGTCGTCTCGACGCGTCTTCTGTCGTCTGCGTCTCTTGGCAACACTGGCTAGGGTTCTCGTCGGCTTGCGTTTTATAGTGCGAGGAACGTTGCGTATGCCAGGAGGTCCTTTCCTGTTTCTTTCACACGCCTCTTTGCAGAATCTTTAATGCTCTGTCCAGACAACACGTCGCCGGCCACACCCAAACCTGTCTTTAACGCTCCTTTTCCCAAAGCGAGTGCGCCTCTTTTTATGAGTGGCATAGCACTTCGAATGAGGCCACCGAACAAACTACCTAGACCGTGACCTCGTTGCACTCTTGCCCCAACAAACACGGGCAATCCGTCACCGACTTGTCTGACGTAGTTGTCTTCGTAGGAATGATTACGACTCATGTTTAAAAAAATGATGGTTTGCGTCGTCGAAAGTGAAGTGTTGCCGTCACTCTACCTCGCTCGAATGGTACGCGACGTCCCGTATCGTCTCTTATATCGATCTCGATGGTCGTAAATTCTTTGTGCAAGACGGGAACGTATTGTACATTGTCGAAACTTTTTGACACCACGTTTCCGTGATTTCCTTCTATCGGTACAATCCTCAACAGAGGGACGACACTGTTTCCGACCACACGTGATACCACAACGTCGGTGTAGACGTACAGCGAGTAAAATCCCTGCGCCATGTCTACAACGGAATCAGCTTCTTTGCTGAAGGTTTACTCGTCGTTATTTGGCGTATCATACACGATGGACGACAGCTTGAGATCTATGTCTCTTTCACCTAGCTTCGTACGGGTATACTCGCGTGTGTCCGGTGCTTTGGGACTGGTGACGACGGACGGGTGAAAACCTAGTATGGACTGCATGGCGCTCTGAAAAGGTATGTTGAACACAGTGTGGGGTGTCATGTGCAAGGTCACCCGCTGAGAGATGTCGCTGTAGATAAATTTCGCCTTCATTCCGTCCTTTGACATCCTCGCCAGAGCTTTGTTGATGTTGTATATCAGTATGACCGGACTGTAGTAATATCCATGCTCGATTTTGGCAGTGTTGTAGAATCCCGTGTGATCCTGTTCATTGAGATAGAACCTATTATCTGCCTCACGAACGTTGTACCAACTGTGCGGGTATTGAATCTCCACCAGTCCGCACTCCCACTGACCAACTAAACTGATGCGTTGCGGCAAAGCCGTGACATAGTGGGTCAACGTGTTGTCGGGATTTAACTCCTTAGACGCGTTGCTGGGCAATGTCAGGTAAAAATCAGACGACATGTTCACCGCGTTTCATAGACGGATTAGGTAACAGGTATACCAGGCAACTGCTCAACAAAGCCGTCCACAGATTAGAGTTTCCGTCTACTTTAGTCAGGTTGTAGATACTGACCAATATAACGGTGTAGAGTATGGCGATTTGGCAGAAGAAGACGATTTCCGATTTCGGGCACGTATTTCCAAACAACATCCAACGTCTGCTGTTACTTCCGGTATCTTCGAGCTCTGAGTTTTCGAATCGAACGTCCGTCGTATCTTCCATGACGCGAATGGCGGGTCGATCGGTGTGCACTAACCTTTATACGCGACGAGCGATGCTTTATCCAACCAGCTGTTAAACGAGTCGGAATACCCTACCCACTTGATCAAGACCTGTGTATTTTTTCCTCGCTTGCGCTGCTGCAACACTTTCTCGATACGACAGAGTTTATCCTTGGCCACAACCACTTTCTGTAGCTCTTGTTCGTAAAATGCTCCCTCTATCGGCGAATCTTGATCATCGATCAAACGATAAACAGGCGGATCGGAACGATGAACTGTTTTGACGGTAAATATCTCGTTACTCCAGTTGGGTAAGTAACCTTTTTTGAATTGTCTCTTGACTTTGTTGATACGCACGGGATCGCTCACTTTTAAAACCGGTTTGACTTTTCCGTGTCCTTCATTTCCGTACAACCTCTTCTTGATTGATCACGTTCACTTCAGACGGCGCCATTCCAATACTTCTATGTTAACTGTCGTTGTACGAATCGACTAGGTGGTGTAATACGTCCAGGTACTTTAATGTCTGGTTTTTCGTGAAATATCTCCACATACGTGTCTTCAGAGTACGATTGAAACGTTCCACGATACACGCCTTGGTCTCTTCGTTGTGTGTCGTAAAATGGTGGATACCTTTCTCTTTCAGAAACTCTTGCAGTTGCTTATTCAGAAACTCTTTTCCTTTATCCGTTTGTAATGACAGTGGGCCATCATTGTCCTTTAACAACCGACGAAACGCCGTCGTGAGTGACGGCCCCGATTTGTTCTTCAAAGGAACAGACCACGCTTTCTTGGAAAACACGTCTATCACGGTCAAAATGAAAGTGTGACCGTCGTTGTACCTTTTCAAACGTGACATGTCTACCAGATCAGCCTGCCATTGTTGATTTATACCACCCACTACGACACGTCTACGCCTGAAACGATATGTCACTGGTTTGTGTAGTGTGTAAGTGTCTTGTTCCGACAACCACCGTTTCACCTCTTTCGACGATGCACGTGAAGCATGTGAAGCACGATGCAGGGCATCAACGCCTCCGTAACTTCCGGTTAGTTTCGTGTCGTTGTAAATACTTTTGAATGCATCGTGTGAACGCTTCGTCTTCTTACCTACGCGAGGAGACATGCCGTAATAATGCTGGTGTCGTGTCGTGCAAGACTATTAATACGGTTCCCAACGCAAGTGTTGCAACGGTGTGATCGAATGAGCTGCGCGCCGTGACGACACCGGACGTCTTCGATGCTGATGACGAGCCCTGTCAAACGGACTGCTTTTTTCCTTTGATATATCGTCGTCCTCTGACGCTGTCTGCATGTAAGTCCAACGATTGGGATTACCCACTAAATCAATGGGCGTGTTCACATCCTTGAGACTACGAACGAAGGTTTTCCATCCCACCGGTTCAAAAGACTTCCGCTTTCTCAACACGTCATTGACGAGGTCCACGATGTTACTTCCCGGAATCGTTACATTTCTGTACATCATCTCGCCGCGATCGTTCCACCTTACGACACCTTTCATTTTATTGATGAGTCGTCGTGCTTTCTGTTTCATAGCTTTCGGCACGCTGTCGACGATTTCATTTTCGATGTTCTCCTTTTCGACGATTTCATTTTCGGTAGGTGGTTGAAGTTTGTTTTCGACTTTGCTGGGAAATTTATCGATGGCTACACGCAGCGGTTCCTGCATACGCTTTTCGGAAAGATCGTTGTATCGACTCAACACCTGGTTATACAACACGACCTTTTCCCTCTCGTCCATATCGCTTTGTTCTAATATGTATCGCATTTCGTCATCGAATCGTCGCAAAACACTCCCTATAGGATTGGTGGAAGGAGGCTGCAGTTGAACATTATCCAAAATACGTGGATCGACCAGTGCCATCTTCTTTGTGTACTCCATAGTCGTGTAGTTACGACTGCAACAACGTCGTCACCAACGGGGCTAGAAGGGACGTAGCCAAGGGAGCTAGTAGGGCCGCAAGGAAACCACCTTTCTGTAGAATACGTTTCTTCTTATGAAGACCGGTTTTCCTGATGACCAAGGTTCTGAGGTCCTTCTTGTACCGACGCTGTTTAGTCTTGTGACCTTTCTTTAGTGGTACGTTCCCTTTTAATATGTTCTGTGCACACTCGCACAGACTGTGTACCAGATCGGATTTTCCCTTGTCGATGATGGCTCTGGCTAAAGCAGGATCCGCTTTAGCGAGGAGACAAAGGCACAACGCGTTTCTCTTCACTCGCGCCAACATGACGAATGACGAGTGTCACGGCGTGTTTCTATTTATATCTTCGGAAGGTAGGCATTCTGAAATTTGTTTGGTTCCTTAAAGATATTAGTACGCAGGCGCAAGCGTTCCGGTGTGGCCTGTTTGAGGTCGACGAACAAATATCCGTGTGGTACGGACGTTGCGTCTCTGAAAGCTTCTTGCATGTACTTTATTCGACCCGGATACATCTGTTTGGCCAAGTTGACCACTTGTGTATTGTCTTGAGGGTTCTTGAAGAGTACCATGTACTGTGCGTTTATACTTATAGTGCGACTCTCTTTCCCTTTGGGAAATAAATTTTGCACTAAATATATCACGGACGTGTTGCAATGATGACTCTTCTTCGTAAACAGGTTGGTGACCCTCTCGTCCGTTTCCGACAAGAGATCGTCGATAACTACCAAATTTCTCGTTTTAGGATCGAAAGACGACACATCGGGAAGACCTTCGACAAATTCTATGTTCGGATGTATTGTAGAGAGCGTTAAATACAACGCCTGCCATTCACCGTAACACCACGTGATCTTTTCGGGCGGTGAGTTTACGAGTGTGGCATAATGTAGTAAACGTAGTAAAGAGACAACAAACGTCGTTTTACCACAGCTCGTCCGCCCAGCAACGATACAAGTAAAAGGACGAACTAACCTCGTGTCCATACTTTACGCAACTGATGAAAGAGACTAAGATGCACGGTACTTATACTACTTAAACTTCGAAAAATGACACAATATAAGGTTTGAACATTTTATTCGTGTACAACACAAACGTATTTACAGGTCGCGCTCCATTCACTGCAGTTGAATTAATGTCACCAAAGGTATCATAAAACCACAAAACAGATTTATTTACAGATCATCCTCCATTACTGCCTGAACAATTTGCTTTAATTTGTTTCGGCACTCCTCTGAAAACGGTTCTTGCAACCAACTCCCGATAGTACACAAGTGATCGGACGTCAGGTCGGATAACTTCAAACCTGCGTCTAACAAAACACTCAACCAGTCTTTCATCACTGCAGTTGAATTAATAGCCTCCACAGCCTCGTCAAAGTGCATATAAATTAGAATGTCATCAGGTAACATAAAATCGTGATGAAATTGACTAGGATCGTCTATCTCGCAAGCGAGACATTGTCGGCATGAGAGTTCAACGACGGCACATGCTATGTCACGTGCAATCGTCTTCTTCATTTCGGTCGCAGGAAAGCGTAATGTTCGGACCAGTGGCGACAGAAGCGGCAGTTGTAACATTGGTTGCGTGAGTAGAAATTGTGACATCGTCAGGAGCGGAAGTTGTCACATCGGCCGTGTCGGCGGAAGTTGCCACATCGGCATGGATGACAGCAGAGAGAGGCTGAAACAGGGTACATAGCCTAGTGTATTGTTTCAATAATTGTTTGTTGGCAACCGATTATGTATCACGAAATGACTTTTATTAAACTCGTGTTGGCGTGGTCGAACCGGAACTGAGACTGCGCATGCTCGCATCAAAGATTGTAAATACGACATGCAACTCTAAGAAATGTCACGTAACATAAACGTCAATGGCGCCATCTGGCGACCGGATAGAACAACTACTTATTCTAACATCCCCTCTTTTTTTATAGGAGCATCATAAAAATGTTGGCTTTGTGACGACTCGCCCAGAGCGCGTTTTCACTGGCGAGACGACTTTCGCAGGAGACGCGGACATGCTCGGTGTGGGAGTTGTCACTTCCGGCGCGATGCTCGGCACGTCACGCGGTTCGTCTTCTGTTAGCGTCTTCTGTTTCCGTTCACGCGGCTGTTCGCGTGGTTGCTGTACGCGTGGCTGTAGTTCGCGTTGTTGTATGAGTGGTTGTCGTTCGAGTGGTTGTTGTTCGCGTTGTTGTACGAACTCGTGGGGCGCTGTGGCATCGTCTCGTAGATAGCGTCGATTGCGTCGGACTAGACGACCTTCGATCTCTACGATGTACGACCTGTCGTTACAGTCATCGACGACTGTGCCACGCGACCATTTGATCGGTTGGTGTTTCTTCAGCGACTGGACGAAGACTGGAGTGCCTTTCTGTAGTGGTCTCAGATCGCTGACACTTCGGTTGTAGTATCGCTGGCTCTGCATTTGTTTTGTAGTCTTACGTGAAATCGTTTGCTCGACCTCGGGAATCGCTGGTTTCAGCAGAGACTCGGCCTGTGGGACGACTGCTCGTGTGCGTCGATTCACCAAGCGCTATGCCGGACTGCTGACCATCTGACTCGTAGGAATATTGCGCCATTCCAGGAGTGCTTTCATCGGGTCGGAAGATTTCGCTAGCAGCTGTTTTGCAATTTTGACAGCGGCCTCCGCCTTTCCATTCGACTGACTGTGATAGGGTGACGATAACGAATGTTCGAATTCCCAACTCTGCGCAAAGCGTTCAAACTCAGCGCTTATGAACTGTGGCCCACCATCGGAGTGGACTATGTTGGGAGATCCGTGACGTGCAAATTGCTCTTTACACGCCTCAATCTTAGTGACCGCTCGTTGATCATCTAGCTTCGCGATCTCGAAGAAATCGGAGTAGTAGTCGACGATTATGAGGTATGTGTCCTGACCGTGCGCGAAGAGATCCATTCCGACCTTAGCCCACGCTCGCGGTAAAATCGTGTGGCTACGAAGACTCTCTTTCTGTTGCGTAGGTCGTTCTCTGGAACACTCACTGCATCGCTCGACCGTCTGTTTTACGTCGTTTGTCATACCGTGCCAGTAGAGACTGTCTCTGGCTCTGCGTAGAGTCGACTCAATGCCTTGATGACTGCTGTGTAGTCTCACTAACATGTCATTCTGGAGTGTCTTTGGGATGAACATACGCTCTCCTTTGTACAGGATACCGTTGTGCACAGCGATGACGTATTGAAACGTCCAGTAGACTTTCAGGTCAGACGGTAACTGTGACCTGTCCTGTGGCCAGCCTGATGCGACCAGCACGAGTAGTTTCTGCAGAACCGGGTCGTCGGCTATGGCCTGACGTATCGCGTCTACTCTCGGCTCGCTGATGTTGACGTACTCCCTGGGGTCGACTGTCTCGACTTCCTCAGCGATGGCGTTCTTCGTTGTCATCTGGAATATCTGCTCCTTCGTCAGCTCAACTGGTTGTCTACGTGTCGACGGCGCTCGCGACAGCATGTCTGCGACGAGTTGCTCACTTCCTGGCTTGTAGACGACTTTCATGTCGTAGCGCTGAAGTGCCATCATCATGCGTTGAAGTCTTTTCGGAGCCTCCAAGAGTGACTTTCGGAAGATCGTTTCCAGTGGCTTATGATCACTGTGAATCGTCACGTGTGGATGTCCATAGATATATTGGTCGTATTTGCGGCAGGCAAACACGATGGCAAGACATTCAAGCTCGATCGGTGTGTAGTTGCGTTCACTCGCGGTCAGTGAACGCGAAGCATAGGCGACTGGCTTCTCGTGTTGTAGAAGTGTCACTCCTAGCCCCTGCGTACTTGCGTCACATTGAAGTATCACCGGTTTCATCACATCGTAGTACGAGAGAGAACGTTCTGCGGTTGCGATGTCCTTCACTCGCTCGAAAGCTTCTTGTTGGTCTGGTCCCCACACGAACTCGGCGTCTTTCTGCACCAGACGTCGTATGGGCTCGCAGACTGCAGAAAGATTCGGCATGAATTTCGCGATGTACTTCGTGAAGCCCAGGAACCGTCGTACTTGTTCGACGTCCATCGGCGTCGGCATATTCTTGATGTCGCACACTTTATCAGGATCGGGCTTGACCCCGTCCGGAGACAACACATGCCCGATGTACACGATCTCTTTCATGTGAAGCCTCATTTTAGATCTGTTCAATTTCAAGTTTTGTTCGCGAGCACGCTGTAGTAGCTTGATGAAGTTGCTGTCATGGTCTCTTCGGGCCTCTGCCTCTGTCTGACCACGACCGACGATCAAGATGTCGTCAGCTACTGTGGATATCCCTTCGAGACCCTCCAGCGCTTGCTGCAAACGACGTTGAAATTCCTCCGGACTCGACGAGATACCAAATGGCATACGCAGCCATGTGTATTTTCTTGCCGGAGTCCAGAATGTCGTCAGGTAACTGCTTTCATATGTCAGTTTCACCTGTCAATCCGTCTTTCGCGTCGACAAGCGAGAAGATTTTCGCATTCGTCAGCGTTGACAGAACCTCTTCGATCGTAGGTAGCGAGAAGTGGTTGCGTCGAATCGCCTTGTTCATGTCAGAGGGGTCGATGCATACTCGCACCGAGCCGTTCGCCTTACGTACTGCCAGACAGCTCGAAATCTACTGAGTCGGTGTCTCGACTTTCGCGATGACGCCCTGTGCCTCCAGTGCCTCGATCTTCTTTAGGAACTCGTCCTTCACTGCGTAAGCGACTTTCCGTGGTCGATTCTGTACGGGAGCGACAGTTGTGTCAATCTCGATGTTGTACTCACTCGGAATACACCCAAGTCCGGTGAAGACATCCGCATACTCCGTTATGGCAGCATCGATGTCGTTTGTTCGATGCTCGACCAGGTTCACTCACCGCGATCAGATCGAGTTTTAGACGCGTGTCAAGGGACAGCAGTGTGGCGTGCCTCGTTTTGACGACTTCGAAGATCAATATCTCCTCACGCTGGTCGATTTCTCGGAGTGTTAGGGAACATCTACCCTTCGACGGCACCTGCGAACCATCGTACATCGTCAAGTTCGAGGTACTCGCACGTAGTGGTGGAGAGCCTAGTAGTCGATAGTCGGTGACGCTGAGACATTGCATGTTGCGGCGGTGTCGAGTTGACATCTCAGTGCAGTAGGAGCTGAACGACTCTCCGATGATACGTTGATCGTTGCCATCAGACGTCGACCCTCCTTGTCCACTTGTATGCGTAGAATGCTGGAATCGCTGTCACCGTCGACGAAGTAGACACGCTTCGCCTTTGACTGTGACCATGATAATAGACAACTGCTAATTGTATAACGCCGTGTATCCGGGTAGAAAACATGTCCATACATTACACGCACTTAAAATACATAATTAGTAAAACATAATCTATACTATGTAATTGAAAATATACATTTTATAAGAAATAACATATGTTACATGAAATAAATTATCGGATAAATAAGTATATATACTGACTAAAGTAGGTATTTAACTATCGTAATATTAATATTCAGTTAATACAACGCCACATAAAACAAAGCAGATCACAAATACAAACAGTCACTACTTTAACATTAATCAAGTAATACAAATACATAGCACATAATTTAAATGCATAAAAAACATCACGTCAGTATGTATTATAAGTATCAGATATAATTATCAGAAATATACACAGATTGCTGGTCATATCGTATGTTGCAAGCATAACCAAACTGGACGACCACATTTCTGCCAGTTTCAAACGAGCTTCGCACGAAGCAAGCCCGCAATATTGCAGACATCGAATTAACTATATATTCGAGATTCTTTCTACGATTGCAGAATACAGTTTCACCATAGGGCTGCCATTTTCTAATAGTTTATTTGTTGGAAAAGGCGCGGAGGCTGCTGTTGTATTTTGGTGTAATGGGTACCCAGTAGACGTTACTAGTTGTAAGTGTCCGTCCGTGTTTTGTAGCGTTTCTGCAATACACACCAGAGGATGCACTCTGGGATTCCGCTAACGTCATGTGTTGTTGGTTATTAATCGTAAGCTGTCTCCTTAAACATGTAAACTCCACAATACGTAACAGTGGCGACGAGGAAACGAACTTATGCATGTCGGGGAAGAGCGCCCGCTTCGAGCAGTATTTGGAAGAGAAGGAGGGGTTCGAAAAATAGGTTGAACGGTTCGAGTTCTTCGACTTCGTGATCAGTAACGGCGTACCCGCAGATGTCAAAAAGAGCACTTTCCTGTCAATTGTTGGCGCTGAATCAGTGAATGCTACGCGAAGTCATAGGTATCAACAGTACCGCTTTCGGGCGGGAAATGCGCTTTTTATTGTCGGTCCCGCTTTCCCGCTTTTCTGTAAAAATGTCCCGGTTTTTTGTACATTTCACCTCCGAAAAAAATCGACTATAAAATGTATTTATTTATAGTGAGCTGCTAGTTGTATGAAACTGAAAGTATCTGTGGTCGCGAACGAACGTTTTTCCGCGCGCGCGAGCACGTGACTTCGCTATCGGCGGTTGACGGAAACTTCATTCAAGATGGCGAAGCGGCTGAGTAGGGTGGAATGTGTCGAGAATGCGAAGAAGAGACGAAAACTGGGCAGTGGAAGCTCAGGTGCGGAAGATTGCCACCAGCTTTCGCTCAGAGCTGGGTCGGGATACTTTGTGTGCACTGCTCAGTGTAAAGTGGAACAGTGATGACCGCGCAACCGACTTCCAGTGCCATGCGAAGCTTCTACGCTGTGCCAAGTCGGCGACCTACATATACAATCAGGGACACTGCAGGAAGTGACAGCACCTGTGATAGTTGTTTGATATTTACTGTATCGCAATATAAGGTCAAGAATTGGTCTCAATGAATCCCTGTCTTTCTTATTTGTTTTTTTGTTGCATGGCTGGAAGATTTCACATTGAAACTTTTATTGTGTGATTATTAGTGCTATTTTTATTGCGCAAATGTCATTTCCTTTATAATTGGTGTTCGCGCACTTTCCCACTTTTTTGTGAGCTGATGTTGACACCTATGCGAAGTTGAAGACGCAACTGGAGCCGGAGACACCGGCAAATGCGAACTACGAGGCGGTAATTCGTGCGGCGACCACGGTTTACAAACAGCAGCTACCTAACAAGCATAGGCCTGAGAAACAAATTCATGAACAGAGAGCGTAGGCCTTCAGAGTCAGTGGCGCAGTTTGCGCTGGCGTTGCGTGAGTTATGCGGTGAATGTGAGTACCCACGTGATTATCAAGATGAGGCTCTGAGAGACATGTTTGTAAAGGGCCTGAAAAGCCAGAAGATACTCCTTCGGCGACGGCGGCGGTGCATCACGTGACTAGTCGGGGATCATCAAGACAAAGGCAGACGATGGTGCCGGCCGACCGAGAGTGCTTCCGATGCTGCAGACACCAATCTGCTGCTAAATGCAAATTCATTGATCACAAATGTTACTTGTGTGGTAAAATTGGTCATGTAGCAAAAATGTGTAAGTCAAAAGGACATAAAGGCCGAAGGTGATCGGGCAGACAGAGAGGTTTCTCGTGTTGATGATGATGTTGATGAGGCCACTCATGTTTATGGCAGTCAAAGTGACCTGCATGGAGTGTACACAGCTAGCGAGATTAAGAGAGGTATCCATGTGGGCATGGAGTTAAATGGACACAAGGTGTCAATGCTTGTAGATACTGGGACGGCGGTGTCTATTGTAACGGAGAATGTGTACAAAAATGTCTTGCGTACGTTTCCACTAGAACAAACCGGTCTGAAGCTAAGTTCATACACCGGAGAACTAATCCCATTGGCAGGTAAAGTGTGTGTGATTGTCAAATATCGTGGTAACAAGCATTCATTGCAGGTGTTTGTGGCGAAAGGGTCACGACCAGCATTGATGGGTCGGGATTGGTTAAAGCAGATACCACTTGACCGGGTTGCAATTTTCAATGTCAATCCCCAAATCGCTACAGAGGTAGACCAGTTGTTGATTGATTACGGGAATTTGTTCAACGAGTCACGTGAGGGGATCAAGGGCTATAATGCAGCTCTTAAAATGAAACCAAAGGTCAGTTTTCCAGAAGGCGCGACCGTTGCCTTATTCCATGCGAGAAGTCGTGGAGAGTGAACTCGAGCGTCTTGAATCAATTGGCGTTCTCCATCGTGTTGATTCTAGTGAATGGGCAAGCACCACAGTCAATGTTCCAAAAATTAAAAGCGGCAAGATGTCGGTGCGGATTTATGGCGATTTCAAGTTGTTGAACGCAGCAATTATCCGTTTCTTACAACGCAGAATTTGTTCAGACAAACAAAACGCCTAAGGTGTTTTCGCGGAGCCTTCAATCAGATGGAAGTGTGCGAGGAGTCGATTCCTCTGTTGACAATCAACACCCACAAGCGACTATATAGAATACGCAGGCAAGCATATGGCGTGAAGACGTCACCGTCTATTTTGTAAGCGACTATGGAGAATATTGAGTGGCATTGAAAATATGATCTGCTTCATAGATGATATTCTCTTTGTGAGTTAAGACGAGGCCGATCATCTCAAAATACATAATCTGGTGCTAGCACGACTAAACCAACACATGGTGAAGTTGAACAAAGCTAAGTGCTGGTTTCTGAAGTCGAAGGTGCAGGATTTGGGCCACATCGTGAGTACTGGTGGCATTGAGCCTGTGCAGGACAAGGTTGAAGCTATCAGAAAGGCACCAAGGCCAACCAATGTGACGGAGTTGCAGAGTTTCCTTGGTCTAGTCCAATATTACGCGTAGTTCATTGCCAACTTGTCCTTGATGGTGCTGCCTCTCTTCAGACGTCTTCAGGCAGGGGTCAAGTGGTCCTGGGATGAGGAATGTGTGGCAGCATTCACTCACAGCGAAAGAGTCCAGTTGCACAATCCTCACGCACTACGACCAGAGAAAAGAGCTGATTGGCTACCGATGCGAGCCAGTATGGCGCAGTCAATAGCCATAAAACGAAGGATGGATCAGAGAAGCCGAGAGCATTCCCATCGCGAACACTGAGCAAAGCTGACAAAAAATACTCGCAGATCGAAAAGGCGGCCTTGGCGATAATATACGGAGTGAAAAAGTTTCATCTGTATTTGTTTGGTCGCTTTTTCTACACTGGTGACGGATCATCGTCCACTGGTTCGAATCTTCCGAGTAAAGACTGGCGTACCTACGATGACGGCGGCTCGGATACAGCGATGGGGTCTGATACTGGCGGTTTATCAATACCAATTCAAGTCATCAAAAGAAAATGCGAACGCAGATGCACGTAGCAGACTGTCGGGATGCAGCCAGGTAGCGAGCACGCCGAAGGTAGCACCACTTGTTCTATAGCCGTGGACTACTGGACCATGAGAACGTATCCATGTGAATTTTGCAGAAATAGATGGACAGAAATCCTTGTCGTGGTGGATAGGTCATTCAAAGAGGCTGGAAGTGGTCCCAATGTCTCGCACCACTGCAAGCAAGAAGATAGTGCATCTGAGAATAATGTTCGCAGCATTTGGGCACCACGCGAGGTGGTATCTGACAACGAACCTCAGTTCGCTTGCGAGGAATTTGGTCGTTTCTTGAGGTTGAATGGCGTCAAGCATATCTATACTGTGTCCAGCTTACCACCCGGCGACGAACGGCCTCGCGAAGAGGAATGTCCAGACGTTCAAGAAGATTCTTGCAAAATCGAACGGCCAGCTACCATTGCAGCACCGTCTGTCGGACATATTGTTCCAGTACCGAAACACACCGCATTCGCTTACTGATAAAATGCCGTCGGAGTTGTTCGTGAACCGAGCGCCACGCACCGGACGTGCTATGTTGAAACCCAGTATCAAAGCAAAAGTGTAAGATCGGCAAATAAAGCAAAAACAACAGCATGATGGAGCTCATTCACGCCTTCGCAAGTTCGACGTCTACCAGAGAGTGAGAGTCAGAAACATGAGAGAAGGAATGGAGAAGTGGACACTGGGAACGGTGGTCAGAGTTTTAGGGCCACTAACATATTTGGTCAGACTGCCAGGAAACAGGAGGCGATACGTTCATGTGGACCACATGGTCGCGAATGATGACCACCCAGCTACACCAGAAGGTTGGAGCGATATCGCGTTTGCACCTCCCATTGTTGTGACAACCGAGACAGAGCCTGTGATGGTCGATCCGGTCGATCCAGTATAGGTCATGGAGGGCAAACAGAACAAGCACCTAATAGTGGAGCAGATATGTGTAAATAACAATAAGAATTGTGGGTTTTGTGGTAAAAGCACCAGCATTGGTGTATGATGATCAGGGGGGTACTAAGTGATTTTAAGATATAGTGCCAAGCTGAATTGTTTCCGTGACGCCTGTAATATGGGAAAATCCAAAATGGCCGCCGCCCGAATCTAAATATATATTAATTGTCCTATCTTCGTCAATAGTTAACATAAATAAAGTGTCTTTTTTATGTTTTCAGACATGCCGAATCCAATGGCGTCATCAATTCATTACAAAAATGCATATATTTTAAGATAGGGCACAGGTTAATGATAACATTCAAGATGGCCGCCACCTGAATTGTGAATTTCTACCTAATGTCATATCTCCCCAACCAGTTGACATAAAACCATGATTGAAGTGTCCTTGTATATTTTTTCGGACAAAACAAACTGTTCTGTACATGTTATATCGAAACGAGTCATTGTGGTCGCAGTTACCACTGCAACGGCATAGTGATGTGCATTTCAGAGCAGCCCTGACACACTTGCATAGTCCTGTGCACCCTTTCTGGCATCCTCAGCGTAGCAACTCGGAACATGACGCCGCTGCTTCTGGGAGTAATGCCCACGGTGGTTCTCATCCTTGTGTGGCACTCTTACGCCATCCGTAGGTCTCTGGAGAAGGAAGTTCTGGAGTACGGACATGTGCCTGTCCCCACACATGTCCACCTTGGTATATAGCCCGTTTTGTGTGTTGCAACAGTGCTGCTCCTGTAGCTGGTATGGCGTCAATGGACCTGGCTTTGGTACTGATGTTTTCTGGCGGAGTCAAAACTAGTTTCTGTGCAGGTTCAGTCATACAGTAGCACAACGTAGGACTCTAGCACAGACATGCAGTCTTCACTGAAGCTCGATGGATGTGTCGACAAGGTAGAGAATACTGGGGTGACTTCATTGACAGATTTCCAGATGTCGAATGCAGTCTTTTTCCCCTGCCTGCAAATGATGACAGCTTTTTGGAACCTGTGAAGGCTTGAAACATGGGGAGTGCACGTGCCTTCTCACCACCCAGTGTTGTGGCGATGTCATGAGCAGGAATGTACCTCAGGTGTTTGCCTGTGTCAAATGCGACCCGTCGTTCCGTGTTCTCAAGGAGCACAGCACTAGACTCTGCCAGAACTAGCACGTCAATTTCCACAGTACGCAACGTGATTCTGCGATACCCCTGTTTGCTGCATCGCCTGCACGAAGGAGCATTTGTATGTTGGCCTCTACATGCGTACATGGATCTAGGCATGAGACCTCCTGATGAAATCTGGTGCAAAGTACATTCTGGCCACATGTTGAGTACACCTCCTTCTCCGCAGAAAGATTCTCTACAACCTTTGGTGGTAAGTAAAAGAACAAATAGAGTGTATGTTATTGTACATGTTGCAGATAATGATATTAGAATGTAAATGCTATTATTATGTCAGTGATCATTGATGTATTTGAAGTGTGCAAACGCATGTATATTGTTTCCAAAATCAATCATGCCATACTGGTAGCTTACCTGGTGTGCAATACGTTGAATAGTTTAGTCTTTTTATCTTCTAGTCTCAAGAACTCTTGCCAATTTCATGGGATTGTTTTGGATGCTGCAACACTCCTTCGAACACCCTTTCATCGCATCTCTCGTGCCGTGGACTTCAGACTCCCTTCCAGGTACACATCCCAAATGATGTCAATTCTTGTCACTTTTCTCAGCTGCGCTTTGACGCGAGGAAGAAACACCTGTGTGCCATATTCTTGGAATGTTTTGACACCGATTGACTTCAGCATGTTGATGATTGCAACACCATCCATTATGATGAGATCGACTGATGGGGCATCTCCACACGACGTACAGAACTTTTCCAGACATTCCACAAGATCAGACTTCGTCCCAAACCGGGGTTTTCCTAGCTGAAACAACGGTGGGTATGCGTGATTCTCGTGCTCGAAGAAATTGTCCAAGTCGCCATCGTGGGTTTGACAGGCAATGTACTGTCGTGACAATAATGGACAGTCGCTCATGAGTGATGACACGATCTGTAGTGCTTTTGATGGAATTCTTGATGGTGGTCGGTTGAACAACGGCATTTGATTTCTACTGATGAGAGATCAGATACAGGTGTTGTTCGTTGTGTGACTCGCTCTGTTGTGTACTTTTCATACTGCTCCTGACCTGTCTTCTCTATCACACGCACGGTTTCGACTATTGCT
The DNA here is from genome assembly GCA_020002185.1 of Paraescarpia echinospica. Classification (NCBI taxonomy): domain Eukaryota; kingdom Metazoa; phylum Annelida; class Polychaeta; order Sabellida; family Siboglinidae; genus Paraescarpia; species Paraescarpia echinospica. Next base: position 74,416 of record JAHLWY010000229.1, read on the forward strand.
GGATCAGCGTCGTCTCTAGTGTCAAGTACCAGAAGCTAGCCACTATCTTCTGTGAATGGATTCCCCATGTCTTCAATTACTCGAACAAGAGCCCTGACCTCCTTAACAAATGTGACTTGCTTGCAGTTGTTTGTATCAGTGTTCTCAGTGCTGCGATCCATGCAACTGATCTCAAATTCCTCAATGACCGTCGCCAATTCAGGTCCTGTCACCATCCAGGTTTTATGTCAACTGGTTCGGAAGATATGACATTTGGTAGATATTCAGGTGGCGGCCATCTTGAATGTTACCATTAACTTACCTAGCTTAAAATATATGCATTTTTTCAATGAACTGATGACGCTATTGGATTCGGCATATCTGAAACATACAAAAAGACACTTTATTTATGTTTTTATATTAAGTATTCACGAAGATAAGACAATTAATAGATATTTAGATTCGGGCGGCGGCCATTTTGGATTTTCCCACGTTACGGTCGTCACGGAAACAATTCAGCTTGGCACTATATCTTAAACCATTTAGTACCCTCTTAACATCATATTCACCAAATTTGGTGCTTTTACCACAAAACTCACAATTATTTCACATATCTGCCCCACTATAAGGCACCTAACGTGTTAGGGTCACCAACAACGACTGTCATTCAGTCGCCATCTGCTATCAGGCGTTCATCACGAGCTATCAAACCTGTTGTTAAGGTGTTTACTGTTAGTGCATTGACACATTGCATTTATTGTATAGTATATATGTAAGCCTAATTTTACTTGAATACAATTGGTGGAAATAAAATACTAGTTTTATTTCTTTGTATCAATTATATTTTTAATGTAGCCATTATCACATAATTGTAATAATGTTTACTTGCCAGAAATTTATAAATCGTAATTGATTACACTCATATTCTAATAGTAACTGATTACATTTGTGGTGTAATTACCTAACCATTGGTATTGGCTTTTATATCAACTATAACTTCTCAACTAAAGTTCTATTTCCAGCATAATTATCTGTAAAGCTAAGCAATATCCAGCCGTTTTTTAAAGACACAACTTGATAATAAATGTCAAATTCAATAAATATATAAATCAAATTCAGAAATAAATAAATATAAAATTTAACAATCCTGTGAATAGAAGAGCACAAGTCACAAACAGGCCTGGGGTATTAGTAATATGTAATAGTAACAATTACAAATATTGAAGTAATAGTAACAGTAATAGGTTGAATAAAAACAATGTAACAGTAGTTGACCTATTACTTTTATATTACTATTGGGCATTTCAAAGTTAACTTTGAGTTGCACTTATTTGTGGTTATTTAAATTATTTACAAGGAAAATAATATTCCACTAGTTTCACCATGTTTTATGATTGCTCTTCTGTGAATCATGGCTCTCAGTCGGTTTCACCCTGGAGGTTATGAGAGTTTACATAGTACAAGCAGACGTTGAGACAGTGTGACAGCTGCATGGCTAAAGGGATTCAATAGTTCTTTTAAGTTGGCTGTTGAAGTTGGGTCTCATGCCAACTATCCTTTTCACACAAGCCTGTATGGGTTTAATGGCTGTCCACATATTACTATGCCTAAACAACAGAGGTGTGAAAAACATCGTGATATATTTGTAGTTGTGCCAATAACCAACTGTCCACCAAGCAGCAGTAGTGCAGTATGGTTTAATTACATTGATTAGCATTCGAAAAGTTAAAGTGACAGCGACATAGTTTTTTTTTCTTTCCTATATAGTACTGAAATATAAAATGAAAAATATATTCTATCCATAAACAGTGTAGTTAGTAGATAATACTAAATAAGATAGTTAAATTTTGTGGTACATATTTATGCACACCGTGCATTATATTATATACCTGGGTAGTTCCGATGAAAAATATAATAGTAATTGCTACAAATGTAATAGTAATATATATCAAATTCAGCATGTAATACTAATAGGAAGGGAACTAGGTAATAGTAATATATTACATTGCAATGTACTTGACCCAAGGTCTGGTCACAAATGTAGTCAAATAGGATTACTGTTAAAATGCATAAGTATGATTATTGAAAAAAATAGTGAAATCAATTGTATTTATTTGTGCATGTAATCATGATTACATGAAAAGCTTAGTCATTGTCTATGCATATTTTAAAACTTTCTGGTTGGTACCATAAATTGGATAACAAACCAACAGCTTCAGACAAATCTGATATAATCGGTATACCCATATGCGACTGCTTGCATTGTAGTTGAAACCTGGGCAACTTTCAAATATGCCAACAATTTCACACCATTACTATTACAGACAAATATTAGTCCATATACTGTATGCTACAAACACAATGTGATCCAAGAATAATACTCATAAAACGTTTACTTATTATTCTGTGTTATATGCGCTACCTGAGTAATATGGCGTACTCAGTGTCTCTCATGTGGGCAAACAGAACATCGGACAAAATAAAAATGAAATCAACAATGACATATGGCAAAGAAGAGTTTTTATCAAATTATTACAATGATACATATTTATTTCAACAATTCCTGCAAATACAAACAATCTATAATACAACTGTAATGATATTGTGTAAAATGTTGTAGATCAGTTATTAATAAGGGAGAGTGTCAAAAATAACAATAATATTATACACAAAACAGCATGACAAAATGCATCTAAACATAAATTATTGATATGTGAAAGAATACAAATTACAAATAAATATAGCAGGTTAATTATACACCACCAAGTTATTTAGTTTATAAAATATAAATTTACCAACATAAATGTAAGTTTTTATTTAGCAGAGTATCCCGTCCTGTCCTGAAGAAATCATATCAATGCTGGAAAGTTTGAACATTGATGGGAAAGATCTGAGAGTTGTGAGAAATCTGTACTGGGAACAAACAGCAGCAATACGAATAGAAAATGACATCAGTAAATTTCAAGAAATAAAACGTGGTGTAAGACAAGGGTGTGTCCTATCACCCGATCTCTTTTCACTATACAGTGAGATTATCTTACGCACATTAGAAGATCTGCCAGGCATTCAAGTAGGGGTATACAACATGAATTATTTACAATATGCAGACGACACGGTACTGATTGCTGAGAACGAAATAGATCTACAACAGATGCTAGATACGGTAATAAGGGAAAGTGAGAAAAAAGGTCTGTCCATGAACAAAAAGAAAACAGAAATCATGGTCATCTCAAAGAAAAATTACGCTCCAACATGCAACGTGACAGCATATGGCACTGTTTTGAAGCAAGTCCGAACGTTTAACTATCTGGGATCACTAATAACATCCGACGGTCGATGCAACGATGAGATAAAGAGAAGAATTGCTCAAGCCAAAACAGCTTTTCACCACATGAAAAACATTAAAAAAAATATAAATATATCAATTGAAGTGAGAAAACGTGTACTGCAATGTTACATACAGCCCATATTGCTATATGGATGTGAATCCTGGACAATAACCAAAAGATCACAAAAAAAACATAGAAGCCACTGAAATGTGGTTCTTAAGAAGAATACTGCGAGTGCCATGGACTGCAAAGCAAAGCAATGAAGTCATCCTTAGGGCAGCCAAATCAAAAAGAAAGATCATCAACAAAGTTAGAACACAACAAGCACGATTTATAGGCCATGTCATGAGAAAGAAAAAGTTAGAACAAA
>JAHLWY010000230.1:0-78088 GCA_020002185.1 Paraescarpia echinospica
CATAGGCGGACAAGACACGTGTGTAGAAATATCAAAGGTTATGTGGATAAACAAAATCCACCAAATTATCTACACAAATCAGTTAAATGGTCTGAAAAATGGCAGGTATTATTCATATTTTATGTGAATGTAGAAGGGTCGTAACAACATGTATGGACATTGTAAAGTAAAAGGTAAGTTATTATATAGCGCAGTACCCAATCCGCAGGACTGCTCAAAGCGCTTTACACTTTACTCCCTTTCAAAAGTGTGAACACTATTACGGAAAAGCAATTTGGCGGATTGTATACCTTCAACTATTCTAGTATTACAAATATTATAAACAACATGTAAATAAACAAGCACCGTACCTTTAAAGAGTGGATTCACCCTCCATATGGAGAGCGGTCCGAGGCTGGCGAACTGACCGAAGGAGACTTCGAGAAAGAAGACCGGAAGTCCACACAACGCCAGCATGAGAACGTACGGGATGAGGAAGGCTCCTGCAACGGAAGAAGAACCAGTGACGTCAGCAATGTAAATTAATTAAACATTCAATTGAATGTTAAACATGACTGAAATATGTTGGATTGACAGTCGGTTTTTCTAATTAATGCTCTAATATTTTCTTTTGATCGGCAGTGATTAGAGATAGCTTTATAAAATGCGTTGTTCACTTTTGAATTTGACAATGGTCTTGTGCTTATTTATGTATGCAGTAGTTTTATGTTCAGCCAACTATTATTTTCGTCATGTTATTAATATAAGTTAAATTATATAAAGGGTAAATAGTATAAGTATTGCACTTCATTTTGTCCAATGGTGCTATAACTAACATGTAATTATGCAATAGTTATTAAGTAATTATGTCACTTGAACTGTGACATAAAAATTATTCTATATTCGAATAATATTAATAATAACAATATACCTCTGTAGCGCCTATACCCCAAGCTCAGAAGCGCACCAAGCAAGAACCAATAAACAAAATCATGAAGAACAATGACAGCCAACAATTTATGGTGGGGATGAAATTTCAAACAAATAAGTCTTGCGTTTTTTGTATGAAAGGAAGTTATAGTTTCAGAAAATGTTAAGGTAATTACTTTAACATTTTCTGAAACTGTAACTTCCAATGTGGGTTCATTGGCAGATATGTATCTGTGCTTGTGTTGATGCATAGGTTTGTGCATCTACTAGGCTAATTTAAGTTAACTATAATAAGGTTGGAGAACTAAAAGAGTTTGTTTACATAAAGGTCAGCTCGGACTGAGAAGGCGGGAGATATATACTTGTTGATCTGCAATTGTTTTTTTTATTTAGCTGATTTCGTCAGTCAGCTTTCACCGGTGTTTGTTCCCATGTTGTATATCGTCTATATGCTGACTAATTGTAAAAAGAGGCTGCCTGTATAACTGCTATCAAGTTACGAAATTGTTAACCGAAGTGATATATCCTCCTTATTACCGTCGTCATTGTACAGGTGTGAGTGTGTGTGGGGGTGGGGTGGGGTGGGGTGGGGTGGGGTGGGGTGGGGTGGGGTGGGGGTGTAACAATGTGAGTTCTATTTATTTTACTGTGATTGTCTATGTTTCATGGCCCCTTATAATAGATCACATGACAAACTATTCTTTTGATAAATTCAATAAAATATCTTGAAAGCCGTGCATTCGCCTAAAATCAGCCGTATGGGGCCAAGTATGAAGACATGTATGAAGTACTCTAGAGTAAGACCCTACAATCCTGGTAGCAGCGGTTGCAACGCTGACCACAGTGGACAAGAAGGAAAACAGTTTATATGTAATGTAATTTCCTTCAACTTATTTATTTCGTGTTATGCAAACAAATGTTTAGACAAATCGGTTTTAGTGAAATATTTGCAATATTCGTACGAAAAAAATCATCGTGCCGCGTAAAAAGGCTATTTGTAGTATGATATGGTCTGGGCGGTTATTGACCAATGAAAGACAATTATTAACGTATCTGCCTTGGAAGCCACGTTCATTCTCGTGAGTCATACCGAGACGGCGCCGCATCTAGGGGCGAGATCTGGCGAGATTCAGGGGACACATCACGGAGATGGACGGATACTGACCGACTGACTATACGTTTTTATATTATAATTGAGTTGTATTCTACACTAGACCTAAATGACACCTGCACAGTTGAACTAACCACTGGAAGTTCCATTGGGGTATCTAAGGAAATGACCTTTGTCCAAGCAAAAATGGATTCGTCTACGTCCTGCCTGTGAATTTGCCAACTTAACGGAGAATGAAAATGTTGCATGTAGTCTAGGGTGTTTTGATTAGTATATTCAAGAAATACTTGCTATTTGTTGTCAAACAAATAACTGACTCTATAGCATGCTTCAGTTAGTAGATCAATAAATTAATAATATTTTGTTAGCGAGTTGTTATAATTAGAACTGTACTGCCTGATTTAAAAGACTAACAACCGATAGTTTTCGTTGATTTGTGATATATCGCTGGAGATGGTCCTACGTCACGCATTCGTCGCAGATAAATGGACCACGATTGCAGCAAGAGTTAGACGTAAGTCCGCAGTGTCCTCCATTAAATTATTGTTATTATTATTATTATTATTAAATCTATACGAAAGTATATATGACGGCGGTATCGGGAAGCTGCAACGATAAGCGGCGGTTTATTTTTCCGGGTCATAAGAAGATCAAAAATTAACCTCTCGTCCTTAGGGAATTATTCCAAAATTTTGTGAATTGCGTTATCAATACTGCCACGGAAAAAGGTACAAGCTAGGTGTGTTGTGCAATTTAACGGTAATTTATGATATTTTATTTTAAATATTCCACATTTAATTTTTTTTTACTTCGAGGTGCCAACTACAACTCACATTAAACAAAATAATATATCTCAATATTTATGGAATTAAGCCCCCTCTCTCAACATGGGGACTGTGCACCCAAAGCCCCCCGATTCCGAGGCCTATGCAGATATTTATCTGTCTCGCTTGGGTGCAATTTGTTTTAGCTTATTTTGTCATTTAACATTTCGATTTGTTCACTCTGGTTGTTGTTTTTGCTTATTATCTATATGCTGATTAATAGTCAAAGGGACTGCCTGTAAGTTTGTACAAGCGTTCAATTCTGCCCGCGACCCAAATCAGCAATACCGCCGCTGACGCCACCTAGCGATCACAGTCCAGACAATAATCGGTTATTTGTGTACATTGCTCCTTGCGACAGCGTTTTGTGAAATGCGTAATCACGTAACGTGTACTGTGTTGACGGCATCGCTATCGACCGACTTTATATGGAACCACGTGACTTGCCACGTAGCGACGGAATTCGACGGTAGCCGCGTATTCGCCGAGGTTTTTACAATACTAAGAGCAGCGGCGCAGCTCTAACAACCGTTGGTAAGTAAGTAGTTATTTATACATTGTGAATCAATGTAACATGCATTATTACCTAGCAATCATGAACAACAGAGTGGCTTATATGTTTTTGATTAGGCCTATGATTGAGTTGTGTATACTAAATCATATCTGAATTGGACGTTCACTATTCACTTCGGACTGGGCAAATGTAATTTTAAATTTAAAGTTTAACACAATAGTGGGGCTACTTTCACTTTACTGAATATGGAACTAATTTGTGTCTCTGCTACGGTGACCTTAATTGCGAAGTGGCTCTATTACCGAGATGACGTGAAGCGCGGTTCGACTATACTCGGCAACGACCCTTGTCCAAGGTAAAATGTATGTTGCCTACACCCGACCTGTTAATTTGAGTTAAAATACAGGGTGAAATTGTAGCATACTGGTATGTTTCGATTACTAGATTCTGAAAATCCCTGCCATTTGATATCATCCAAATGTATATAAATATTTATAAACGAATGTTTCAGTTGGTAGACTAATACTTTAAGAATAGTTTGTCGTATAATAAACGCTAGATATTACGTTTAAACATATGGCAAAAATTAAAACACATGCAATCTACATTTTTCGTCTAATAGACATATATTGCTGTTGAAGGCTCCATCGTCGGTACCGATGTCAAACACAAAAGGGCGATGTCGGCCGAATCTGTCTCTCGCGCCAACGGGCGCTATACGTCGTGCCGGGACGCTGTTTGCATGTGTCGTTGTTAGGCCTCGGACGTTCTCGCGACACGTGGCGTTGTCCCCCGTCGGACACTTTCGAACCTCGTGGAGTTGTCCGACCCCGGACACACTCTTCCGCTCGTGGCATGTACCCCGTCGGACGCTCTGTCGCGTCCGCTCTCCCGACTCGTGGCGTTAAACCCATCGGACGCTCTATTGCCTTATGGCGTTATCCTGCCTCGGGCAAACTCGCGCCTCGTGGTGTTGTCCCCCGTCGGACGCTCTCTCGCCTCGTGGCATTGTCCGGCGTCGGACGCTCTCGCGCCTCGTGGCTTTATCCGGCCTCGGACGCTTTCGTGCCTCTTGGTGTTGTCCGGCCTCGGACGTTCTCGCGCCTTGTGACGTTGTCCGTAGTCAGACGCTCTCGCGCCTCGTGGCGTTGTCCCCCGTCGGACGCTCACGCGCACTCGTGGCGTTGTCCGGCGTCCGACGCTCTCTCGCCTCGTGCTGTTGTCCGGCTTCTTACGCTCTCATGCCTCGTGGAATTGTCCGGCGTCAGACTACTGGCATCGGACGCTCTATCACCTTAGGGCACTGTCCGGCCTCGGACATTCTATATTCATATGACGCTGACCAGCGTCGGACGCCCTATCGCCTCGTGGCGTTGTCCGGCGTCGGACGCTCTTGCTCCACGTGGCATTGTCCGGCCTCGGACACTCTCGCGCCTTGTGGCGTTTTCCTCCATCCGACGCTCTCGCGCCCCGTGGCGGTTCCTCCCGTAGGACGCTCTCGTGCCTGGTGGCTTCGTCCGACGTCGGACATTGATTGTTTGGTTGATTGTTTATTTAGGATAAACAATGTTTAAAATTGTGTCCCATGGGTACAACACGTGCTAATTACATATACACACAACACTATTACATGAATACAATACAGAATACAACGTTTTACACGCATCCATCATCATATGTAATACACTGTAATGGTGAACCGATAATATCCAATAATACTGATACACAAATATTCCAATTATGTAGATTCCTACAAGTGTGTATCGAACTTCAATGCAGAATCAAAGTTTTTTGTACGCAGGGCTTTCCTAAATTGTATTTTGGATGTTAAGTTAACAATGCGTTCGTATATTCGGTTCCAGATAGTTTAAACTCTATTGCAAAAATGTTTTTTGTTACATCATGTTTAAAGGGTGTTGTCTTAAGTTTAAGTCCATGACCTCTTGTCGAAATGGTGGTATTTATAGCAGTGTTATTGCACGAAATGAGATTATTTTTAGATACATTGGCATTTCCATGCATTATGTTATATACCATTACCATATCATTATAAACCCGGCGGAGGTCAAGACTCTTTAGTTAATGATATTCAAATATTTGCAAGTAGCCTTGATTAGCTTCGGATTAACAGCGGTAATAGACCCGGCGCGTAAAGAACCGTTGCACATTCTCTAACTGGTCAGTTATGCCCAAGCACTGCCTAGCTGGTATGTATGGGTTCCACACACTAGAACAGTATTCCAGCATTGGGCGCACAAATGATTGATATGCTTTAACGAGAGCACAAACATCAGCAGTATTAAAGCAGAAAAAAATAACATTGATTGCGCTATATGTTTTGTGAGAAATAAACAAAATGTGCTCCTTAAATAAACAATTATCATCCACTGTAACACCAATATCTCGGTATTCATTAACGTTAACAAGTTGTACACCTTTCAGATGATAGGTAGCCGGGATAATATTTCCAATCGCCAGTACACAGCGTGTATGTTCAGCTACTTGAAACTGCCATCGGTCTGCCCAAACCACGAATTAATTAAGACACTTCTGCATATCAGGTGACATTGTGTGATTTTGATGCAGGTGGTAATTTATGCTGTCAGCCAATATTCGTTCAAACAAACGGCACGTAGCTGGTAGAATGCTAATTGGGCGGTAATTAAGCAAACATGCCTGCGATGCATCTCCTTTCTTAGAAACAGGGGTGATGTCCGCCAATTTCAAGGGCGAAGGACATACATCGCTGTCGAGTGACAATTTGAAAAGAATATATAGTGGAGTGCGTAGTTCACATGGAAGACATCTAAGTACAGCTTGGGGTATTCCATCCGGGCCACGGCCGAACTTATTTGGCAGCTTACACATGAATTTACGCACAAGCTCTGGATAATCTTAATGTTAGATAAGTGAACATGTGTACGCATGTTTAACTCTGGTAAAGTCCCATCGTCCATAATGAAAACAAACTAAAATTTTCTGCTTAGTTCATTGGCTTTGTCGGTATCACTGACAGCTAATTCATCACATGTGTTAAGCAGGGGGGGGCTACCCTGTATTTATATACGCGCCGATAGTTGATGTATTTGTAAAAGGCAGAACTGTCACCTGATTGCAGGATCGTTCGCTCCCTATTGTTAACACACTGCTGGGCAGCTAGCATGTACTCGCTTTGTGCGGCCCGCCATTTGTACATACCGTTAGGCAGATGTTTACATGTCGATAGGAGTTTTCATTTTGTGCGCAGCTTGACGATATGTTTCGGGTAGTTTGTGGATATTCTACCGTATGAGACAGGCACGCACTGAGAACATATGGAAAAGAAGGTGCACATGAAGGTCGTGAACATTGTGTTTATTGAAGGACATTCTGACAGCAATTCGTGCCAATTTATACCGGACAGCTGGTCTTTTAGAGAAACTATATCCGCCCGTCTAAAGTTTTAATGATTCTGCGTATATTGTGGCCCGGGTGGTGCAAACTATATATTGAGAGTACACATTAGTGCCACGCGATGACTAGCATTATTTAGAAAGCGAATGTTATCAGTTGCAGCAACCTGTGCCACAGCCAAGGGATCGCTAGAAGGTACAAGATCTAATGAATTGTTGCCACGAGTTTGGAAATTTGCATGCTGGGTTAGAGCATTTTCTTTTCCGCAGTCAATGAAAGAATTGCATGGTTGAGACCTGGGGAAACTGTTGTTACTCCATTCGTTTTGTTGCGAATAGTGCGAGCATTGGCATAGTACACTTTACATTCATTTACAAGTGTGTCCAAATGGTCGGGTGGGTTTCGAGTGTTTAGTCAGTCAGTTCCGGTATGTGGTCGCTCTGTCCGTGAATCGCGGCGCGTACGGGGGCGACTGGTGGGTGTTGCTGCTGTGCGACGAGCATTGACAGCAGCTTTCCGGGAAGAGTAGGTCGACTGGCTGGAGCGGACGGTTGTCTTCCAGTCTACGCGGTCCACATTGTGTTCAGCGTCATCAACCATGTAACGTAACTCAATGTTCTCGCTTCTGGAACTGTAAACACATTTCACTATGTTGTCGTGGTCAAATGTTTCGTGGGATGCTCCGTAGTGCAGAATGTCGCGGTGTTCTTGGGTTTCTTTTGACAAGGATGGTCTGATGTATACTGCGTTGAAATTGGCGTTTTCTCGGAGATGGTTTCTGTCTATGAGAACTTCGTCTCTGGTGGAGTGAGTGGAGGTCGTTGCGTCGCCTGCTGCGTCGGGAATCTGTATTGTATGAGTGATGGATCGGCGCCGAGTGTTGTGATTAGGTTGCGTGCAAACGTTGTGTCATCTCGACGTCGTTCGTGTCTTGTATGTGTGTGTCGTTGTAGGGGCACCAGTAACAACTATGGACCTCTTTATATCGTCGGAGTCGGAGTGGTCGGACTGTCTTTGTTCTATGTGTTGCCATATAGCTGTTGTCTCGTGGCGTTGTCCCTCGTCGCACGCTTTCTCGCCTCGTTTACTTTGTCCGGCGTCGGACGCTCTTTTACCTCGTGGCGTTGTTCGGCGTCGGACGCTCTTGCGCCTCATGGAATTGTCTGGCGTCGGACACTCTCGCGCCACTTGCCCTCTCGCGCCTCGTGACATTGTCCATAGTTGGACGTTCTCGCGCCTCGTGGCGTTGTCCCTCGTCGGACGCTCTCATGCCCCCTCGTGCCGTTCTCTTCCGTCGGACGCCCTCTCGCCTCATGGCGTTGTTCGGCATCGCTCTCTCGCCTCCTGGCGTTGTCCGGCGACGGACGCTCTCGCGGCTCGTGACGTTGTCCGGCGACGGACGCTCTCGCACCTCGTGGCGTTGACCGGCGTCGGACGCTCTCGCTCCTCGTGGCTTTGTCCAACGTCGGACACTGTCATGCTTCATTGCGTTGTCCGACATCGGACCCTCTTGCCAACTGACGTTTTCCGCCAACGGACGCAGTCTCGGGGGAGAAGATGGCAACATGTTCGTGGATTTCCCTAGAAGTAACAGCACCTGACCTCTTGCAACTGTTATCGACATGCCACCACCATCACCGACCTCGCCAAGCATGACTGCAATCACGACCAAGAGACTGGACCCCGCCCAAGGCCCTATTCAGGGAGTACGCGGAATCTACAGTAGAATGCTACTGATCGGTCATCGGCATTTTCACGATTCCATGGTTTATAGCGTCAGCTAGCCTCCAGATCCTCTTCACGTGCAACCGTATATAAATTGGTGGAATTTCCGTAAAGTAAACTTTGGAAGAAATTCCAGCAGATGACAGGATTCGCCACCCAACTAATACCTCAAACCGACAATGTGGACATAAATGGTGCCTAGAAGACATTTTACGAAATACTCATTAAAGCAGCAAATATTCTATACCACGCAGATTCAGCAAGAACTATATTCCATGCAGTGATGTCGAAAGCGAATAACTACAAAAACACGAGCCGACTCGCAAGAGACATAATCTTCGAATACAGTCACATCCATATTACGTGCTCTAGACGAGAAAAGACGGCAGAGAAACTGTTGTAGAAATTGTATGGACTCGAACGAGCTTGACGAGACAAAGTCCCTAAATAGGGTATGTTTACGTCCCGACCTGGTCGGATGTGGACACCTGGTCAGAGCTCGACAAGTCGCTGGGACTGGTCACTAGAGCTATGAATCCTGATTGCGATTGTGTGTTACTTGAATGTCAGGGCGATTTCAATCGTTGGACATTTTTCGCCGCTGCGCCACTGTAACTTCAGCTTCTCCGCTGTCTCGGCTGTGAACTCATGACATCCGAACAAACACGGAAGGGACAGTGCTATTAAAACAAAAATTACGTCGCGCCGCTGCTGTCAATTGACCTTTTCCAGCTTCTCCCCGCTGTCTCCACTGAAATGATGACATCCGAAGACTGGGGAAGGGGGAGTGCTTTAGATTTTTTTTCTCTACGACGCCGCCTATTACTGGGGGGAAACAATATGTCTAGCCTCCAATTGCACACACCTTTAACAGTCGACAAAAATGCACATTAATCGTCTCATAACATTACTTTTCCGCCCGCCATTGACGCTCGCCACAAAAAGAAACATTCACGCTCACATTTAATGGGGGGCAGAACCATATATCTGCCCCCCAGAGAAATTCCTGGGGGCAGCTGCCCCCCTACCCCTCTGTTCCCGCGGCTGTGCGTACGAAGCATTCGTTCAGCTACTGTTACGGGAGTTTGCAGAGCGTTTTACAGATCTCAGAGTTCGTATTTGCTCTTATTCTACAGCCTCTTATAGTCGACGACGCGCCGGAAGCTGTGTAGGAGAAGTTCACAAACATGTGAAGTCACGTGACATTCTGGAAGGTGTATCTTGCAAACATACGCACATGCCGACGGAACAGATTCTTAAATTGATTACTCAAGCCAAGCTCACTTGGACGTGGTAAAAAGTCATTTGTATGACGACAACGCGGACCTTGAATAAGGTGTATTTTTCAATAGAAATTGATTAAAATTAGCCATTGATGTTTCATAATAAGTTCAGCTTCGACGCATATGATCTAAACTGTCATTAAGATTGGGCTAGTGATAACAAATATTAAGAAATAAATGTGCGGCCCGCTGATCTAGCCCAAGTCACTTATTTGACCCTCTATTCAAAAAGGTTGCCGGCCCCTGCTTTAGGGAATGTGCCGCCGAATTAGCAGGTCCACTAACTATACATTTTAATATGTCCTTAAACTGTGCCGGTTTTATGAAGCGGCTAAGAAGGTTCTTAACGCTAAGATGATTGTCTTAGTATATGACGTGATTTTTTTAATATAAGCGAACATAGGAGTTTACGCAAACACGTGACGCTAAGTAATTGCGTAACTTTAAGTACGCTTCATGAAACCGGCCGCAGGTGTGTAGAACGCTGGAATCTCTCTCTACTCACCTCCGCCATTCTTAAAGACGAGATACGGGAACCTCCACACGTTGCCGAGGCCGACGGCGTAACCGATGCACGTGAGGATGAACTCGAACTGGCCGCCCCACGCCCCTCGCTCCTCGGCGGCCACCGCTGTCTTCGAGTTCGACCCCGTCTTCGCCACCGTTGTCGTCAACGGCTCCGATATCGTCGTCTTGCCCTGATCCAAGTGAAGCAGAATTTGCACACATGTAGTTATAGTTATGCATACGTATTATATGTGCGACAGTTCATTAGTTAGCCGAGTACACCAGGGGCGGATCCAGAGAGGGTAGTCTAGGAGGGGGGGGGGGCAAACCTCCAAATGCTCCCTTCTCTTGAGGCTCGCCAAAACCCTGGTGGCCGAACAATATTCATATTGGGTGGGCTGAACCTGAGTTTCAGCACGATTCCGTTGTCGTCGGATCCTGACATCGGAAGACGGATGGGGGATGCTGTTGAAATTTGTTTCTGGCGACGTTCACACTTTCAAAGGTCTGGGGAAGCACATTCAACAGCGGACAAATTCCAAAGGTATAGGGGACACGTTCTCCCAGATCCCAGTGATCCGCCTAAGTACGTAACAAATGGCAAACTTATATCGCGTCAAAATCCTCGGAATATTAGTAGCTCAAAACCAATATATGAAATAACTTTCATCCGGTCTCAGCCCCCCACCTCCCACCTCAGATGAGTAGCAGTGTATTAAAATATATGTTAATCTATGTCGATTCACACTCTATCATTTGTCTAAACACAGTATTAACTAATAAATGTTTACGCTTATTTAATGTTTTACTTTATAGTTAGTCTGATAGCCAGTCATCACCTTTACCCGAATTCTAGGTAAAGCCGTCTACCAACAAACATATCAATGTCATGTTATTCCCCAGGCATAGGTGAGGGGCGCACAAATTGCTGCTACGTAACGGCGCATGGGTAATCGAGAATAATCACGTGACGGCGTAAAACGAAGAATGAAATGGCGCCATCATTTTCTTCGTGCGCACGAACGAAGTGAGAGGGCGCGAAATTCCGAAGCGAAAAAATATCGATGTCCGACACCAGACGAAACTGCCTCTGAACCACCATCCCACCCAAACGAAACTAATTTCTTCTAATATCCGACGTCGATGGTCTTAAATGACAACTAATATAGTCTCAAGATCGGTGTACAATATTAAAGTCGTCTTCAGATGAATGGTTGCGGTAAGGAATTTTTGAATATAGGCAATATATTAACAAGATTATTATTAAAATGGCAGTGGAATGGTACTACTAAATAATATTTTCTGCCGACTAACCACTGACACAGAGTGAGTTTCACAGAATTGGTGCAGCAACCGAGAAAACCCTAATTCCGTCGTGCCAGTTTAACAATTCACCATCATAAAATTCGGTTGTTATTTTGTTGAAATGTTTTTCGGGAGGAAACCGTTTGTTTATATAACAGTGCGCCGCTTTCGAAGGTGCCTCTTGTCTGATTACTAATGAGGTGGGATTGTGCATAACATAAAACGTTACCACGTCCCCGTCGGGTCACGACCTTTCTTGCAACTATCCTAACTCGTTATTTGTGGATTTGAGTGACAGCTACGCAAATTGTTATAAACACTGAACTGTTGAACTCAAAATTTGTTTCTCCTTCTCCATCTCCTTTAAAACATTACTGGTATGTATGTTTGTGTACATATAGGTTATTCTGCATAACACGATTAACTAATAAACAACGCACAACCCCATTTTAAAATAACACTATTGTAATCACAAAATAGAAGACGCATTGAGGTGGTCCGTTGATATATTTACGAAGTATTAAACTCTTGTTCAAGATTCAATAACTTTATCGTCCGTTTAAAACATTGCATTAAAACCGGATTTTTTTCCTTTAGATACACACTGAAGTGCCAGTAATAAACTTGGTACAACACATCAAATTGGTAAAATACATAATAATTAACACTAAATATTTGTGTAAAAATAATAAATAAATAAAACACATATACCACAACCTTTCGTATATATGTTTCCTCACTACTGACACTTTCAAACGTCTCCCTGACGCAAGTTTCTGCAAAGCCGCGTTCAGAGGATGGGCCGGGTCGTATAATAGTTGAGTAGCTTTCCTTTTTAGAGCAACATTATACAAACTTGACAATTGTCTCTGATCACGGCCAATTAATTTACTAGTTAAGTTAACAATAAGTGCGAGCTTTATTTCGTTTTTGCTTGTGACGTTGCCGTACCATGTTATTATTATATTAAGTTAATTGATAACATGCTTTCTATCAACCTCCTGTATTCAAGTTCAAGACTATGTTGACTGACATCAAAGTTTTTATATTTTTCAAGAGAAAAAGACGCGGTTGGGTTTTCTTGTAGACATAGTCTAAATGTTCACAAAACGTCAACGTACTTGAAGCTATTGACTATTTGAGCTTCTTGATTGCCGAGATCGGTTTTGGTGCCTGTTTAATCCTTCCCCATCCAAAGACTAACTCCTTGTTTTAGCTATGTTTAGTTCACGAAAGCTGGACTTAAACTGACAAGTTACTGAATCAATTAGGACGTAATACTGAGAAAGAGAGAGCTCATCTTTAAGTCGAAATACAAGGGCCATGTCATCTGCATATTTGACCAAAGTAAATATTGGATTGTTGCACGATATTTCGTACGTATAAATTGACAACAGAACTGGAGAGAAAACGCATCATTGCGGAGCTCAGGTATTTAGTGTGATTTCGTCCGACAACACGTGGTCTCTGCACACATGGGCGTTCAGTCTGACACGCTGTGGCCGATCATATAGAAACTGCTTAATCCGCAGAACAAGGTCAGAATTTACCTCAAGGTTCAGCAACTTCTTTTGAATTGCCGAATTCTTCATCTTCTTATAGTACTGTTAATTGGCAGGGTCCATTTTCAGACATTAACGCCAATGAGAGTTTTAGTAGATCTTATCATCTACAGAGAGCAATGCTATAACTGTAAGTATGCGAAGTATGAGGTCACTGGATCATTATGTAACTGTTATGTATGATGTTATTTAACACTTAAGTGGAGACATTTTCACCAAGTTGGCTATGACGAGGATAATACAGTTGATAATAATTGGATGGGATTGGCTTATTTATAACATTTCTACGGCTGCTACTACAACGAAACCAAACATAATTATAAACCCAAACAGACATGTTATGTTTGTTCTTATGGTACATATACGCAACAGATGACAAACGGCAAAGCCAACAAACACATTTACTTCACTGTTGAATTGCGTATATATATATATATATATATATATATACACGCTGTTGATGACAAAGGTTATATGTTTCAAAAATGGATCTCAACTCAAGTTAGATACTTGACAAGTAATGCACGCCAAACACTACATACATAAAATATGCCAGTCGGTGCTTTTACTCACCATCTGGTTTAACTGTACGCCGCAGTAGATGTTGTCGTTATCCGCTTTGACCTGAAGTGTTCTCTTTCAGTGATCAAATCCCAATCCGAACCTGTTATTGTCTGTCGACATAGATAACTGCGGGCTTTCTCCGGCCACGTTACCTATCATAATGCGTGGATGATCGTATATTTACTCATCTACTTAAGTTTGCGTTTGCCGCCACTTACCTGATGATGTCGACGTGCTGTGAGCCAGTTGTCTGACAGGGTCGTCTTCTCTTCCACTGCTCCAATGTCCCATAAGTCGTTGGCTCATTTTTACTGCGGTGTAGTCTCCACATCGTCTGGTGCGTGTGCGTGCGTGCGTGCGTATAGTTGTGTGTGTGCGCGCGTGTGTGTTGTGGTGTGTGTGTGTGTTGTTAGTGAACGACATTATGCAGCATTTGTCAACGTTATAAGTTTAAGGTGCCACGTCTCACACCAAAGACATACACTGTCCAGATCCTTCTGCACCAACTCACAAATCGTCACCTACGTAATTTCTTTAAACAGTTTGGAATCATCAGCATACAATGACATGAATTTCACATGAATCAACAAGATTAGTGAGATCATTAATATACAAGGTGGTGGTGGTGGTCCAATTTTGGAATCTTGTGGTACACCAGACAACACCGGCTTCCAGTCAGATGCTTTGCACTTTCTCAAAAACTTTGCTAATTAGCGGTAAGATAGAGATAGGTCTGTAGTTGCACACATTTCGTTTACCTCCCTTCTTATACAAATATACTTCTTATACAAACATACGTACGTACGTACGTATGTTTGTTTGTATGTATGAATGCATGCACGTATGCTTGCATGTTTGCAAGACATTTTTGAATGCAAGTATGCGCGTATATTTATCTGTACAATAATTGTTATATAAGTGCACAGGCTGTGAGGCCTGTGTTTATCTATTGTTCAGTTCATGCGTATTCTCTGTGAGACTATCTATTTATATATTATATTAGTTTTGTAGACAAATGTTTAATCAAACAGATAGTATACAAACGCACCTAGAGACCAACTGGTCATCATGTATCAGTAAATGTGGTCAATAACAGTAGCTAGTCAAACACGCTGTCTGTTTCATCGACATTCACCTGATATGACGGACAGGTGTCGTGATTTGTGGATTTACTCAAAGTTGAACTAAAAGGAACACGAGTACGTAAGACAACACCGAACAAATCCGCTGGTGTAACTGAGACTCATGAACAGTGGCAGTGTCCGAGAATCCGCGCAAGCAGTGTCACTAAACGAACGAACAACGCTTGACCATCTCAAACAAACTTAACTGGACTTGTCAGTGGACATATCGTCATGATGGCGTCATTCGATGCGGGGTAACGGATTAAAATCGCCTCCGCTCGCAAGTGTATGACTACATATAAATTAACGAGCACACACACACAAACATGCATACATACATACCTACAAACATACATACATACATACATACATACACACATACACACATACACACATGCAAACAGACACACTGAACTTACCTTTACACTCATAAGTAAAAACGCCAAAAAGTGTACAATAGAGGTTTCAGTTTTGGTCCAAATTAAATTTTCTTTGATACATTTCAAATTTGGCATGTGGAGAATTATTGAAAGGTGTGGAGACAAAGTATCGTCACACAAGGATCGTTTTCTCAGATTGTATGCTACATTGAATACTGGGTCCAATCTATGCGCATCATCTCCTTAATGAAAGGATACGGACATCTTCACCGAGCTGGAACAAAACTAAATGTAACGCTATCTGCCCAAATTATTGTTTTCTACAGAGCATATATATGTATATGCTCTGATTTGTATGACAATAAATATTACGTAATGTATTGTAAAAATAATTAATATTTTTGAGAGAGCAAAATATGTTGCCGATACTCATGTAAATGCATTTTTGGTCAAACTAATGACATTTTTGATTAATAATGAATTTTCCAGATTGAAACAGCCGGTGACAGTACTGGTCTTCTCGTTATCCAGTTTACTAGAGCGACGCCTTGCGGAGATTACACTTTACGGAAAATACAAAGAACACGCTATCCGCAATTGCGCATTATTGTCTAGCAGCAGGAAATCGATTAATCTGTCAAATGATCGAGTTTCCTAGGATGAATAAAGTACCTAACAGCCAAGTAAAACATATAGATTGTTCCTTGGGAAAATAGCCTGAAAGAGAAGAGTAATCTCCGTAATTTGTTTTTGCCACAACAAAGTAACGATTGTTCTTATGATAATATTTTTTGTTTTAATTAAAGTTATAGTACATCGCAATTGCAATGGAAAAGTATTATGTTTATTCAAATAAAGATTTTTAAAGTTACGGAGAATATTTGAACCAACACAGCGAAAAACATAGCACATATTAAAATCCTTCACAATTGCGTCAATATGTCTATATTAAAGAAACAATTTCATTATTACATTATCTGTCGTATTTTTCTTGGGAAATGGTTGCTAGGAAAACAATTTGGATGGGACACGCCGTTTTTGCCATTTTAGTCATTCACACAAACACACACACACACACACACACACACACACACACACACACACACACACACACACACACACACACACACACACACACACACACCTCTCTCACACACAAAACGCTTGCCATATATTCCAAAGTTGAATGTTCTAGGTAGGTCAGCGGTTCTTAAACTGGGGGTCATGGCCCCCGGCGGTAATTTCAGGGGGCCGTGGGTTGACGCCTCGTAAAAATATTTTTTGTACTGTTAAAACGTACCATTACTCGCGCTTGATATTCACAAAACGTAGCAGTAGCAGAAGAAGCAGCGCCTTAATGCAGATGGCTCCTCCAATCAAAGCAGGAATGGATGCATCATTTATTGTCTCCTTTGAAATAGCAAGAAACCTCACACTACCGCAGTGCAGTTCATAGCCCAATTCAAAACCATAGTAACACTTGTTGTAGGGGAGACGAGAGGCTTAAAAACGTGGTGTCCTTTCACTTTCCATTGATACTGTCCGCCACAGAATATGTGAGGTTTCGTTGGACATCAAAGATCAGGTGATTCGGGAAATCAAAAGTGCTGGTTTGTTTAGCACCCAACTTGATGAATCGACAGATGTTCAGTCCTGCTCCCAATTGATGGTGTTCTCCAGGTACGTTCACAATGGAGACCTGAAGGAAGAATTCTTCTTCTGGGATGACCTCGAATTACCATCTAAAACGAAAGACGTGATGGACAAACTGACTGAATTATTTTGCCTTCAATTGACATATGTTCAAGAAACTTTGTCAGGACATGAACTCGATCCATGACACCCTTCTGTTCTACACGCTAGTCCGCTGGCTCTGTAAAGGCAATGTTGTCCTACGTGTGTTTGCCCTCAGACAGGAAATCAGGTTCTTCCTCAGTAGTTGGATGAGAACTGCAACCAGCGTACCTCGTCGACATCTTCATACACCTCAATAATCTAAACGTTGAACTTCGGGGGAAGAAACTTTGGTCATTGATTTTTTTTAAATCAAAGCTATCGTGCGCAAGCTTGATAATTTGAGGCACATGATTGGCTTAAACACCTTCGCAATGTTGGAAACGGTATCAGAAGTCGCCAGAAACTGTGATGAGACAACACATGGTTTGATAATTGAGCACGTGAAATTCACACGATACTTTCCGGAGATATCTAGTCAAACAAATCGGCTGTTGAGGAATCCGTTTCGCTGCGTCAGTGACATGTGTACCAGATGACAACGACGCTACACGAACTTCTCCCGGAAGATTCAGGTGCCAAGATGAAGTTCGAATCTGAAACTGTCACAGTGTTCTGGTCATCCATGGTAGTTACCTATCCTAACTTGTGTGACTTTGCCCTGTGTCACCTGCTACCATTCGCTTCAACCTACCGCTGTGAAGCTACGTTCTCTGATCTCGTGCAAATTCAGACAAAATGTCGCAAGAAGCTAAAGGTGGAGCGTGATCTCCGGTGTGCACTCGCTATTAACGAAACCCAGAATCAATAAGCTTGACGATGCTTTGTAGCATCATCCATCTCATTGAAGTTTGAACCGACAAATACGGACAGTTCTTTGTGCAATGTCTGTAAGATATAACTTCAAATAATCGTTGGTGTTATACAGCCGTCACCTATTTGACTGAACGAATCAAAACAGACGTTTCTTTATGCAGCGTCAGTAAGATATGACTTCAAATAATCGTTGGTGTTTGACATCGTTATCTATTTGATTGAACGGACCAAAACGTGAAGTGTCAGTAAGATACGACTTCAAGTAATCCACAATCATGAAGCTTGTTGGTCTTATGCAGCGTCACTTATTTGATTGAATGAACCAAAAAGGGCAGTTCTTTGTGAAGTGTCAGTAAGATACGACTTCAAGTAATCCACAATCACGAAGCTTGTTGGTGTTATGCAGCGTTATCTATTTGATTAACATCTGCATATTTTAAATATGACTTCAAATAAAAGTGTATTCGTCTCTAACTGACTTTTAGACTTTAGAGTAAACATTGGTTATGTTAGATGTATTGTGGTTGTTGGGGGTCGTTGTGATGATTGTCTGAGAAATAGGGGTCGTAGAGCAAAAAAGTCTGAGAAACACTGAGGTACGTATAATCACAACGGCTACTCAAAACAAAAACATTTGCCTAGCTATCGTCGATACAGAAGACGCTATTTCACACCGACCGAATATTTGTAATTGTACATTTCTTCGCGTTTTGACTGTCATACGTCCGCGCACACAATTAATCATGGCTGTCACAACATCTGTTTTCAGGGCCTTCTGTTTGCCCTAGTATTTATTGATGTAAATAGCGATAAGACGTCGGGCGTGTGGAATGCTTCTGATGGCTTTGTAACATGACGTTCCGGCTGAAGTACACCCACGTATTTATAGCAATTAAGTAGGTGACATTGGTGTGTACCTCATCGTCCGTGTACAAAATACTGTCAAATATTCACAATTTACTCGAATCGAGAAGTCGTAGTTTCTATTATTTCATCCAACCAAAGATAAATTAATTATTATATTCTCAAATATCGCTATAAAAAGTTCACAATTGCACAGTTTCCAGTTGTTGCCTTTTAAGTGATCAAATTGACGATTGCTGTGATTCCTTTTTATGGAGAACACAGCCTGCTTTCGAAACAGAGACTACCATAGTCTGTGTCAAACTGATCTGCATCCCCGTGTAAACATATTCGTTTAATGTTGATCGTAGTAGAGGATGACGCAGTGAAATTAAACGATATGATGTTCCAGCTCTCTGGTTTCGGGTCAAATTCCTATGGTCTGAGTAGGTGAAGTGAACAGGCGTGAACTCGCGTGAAAACCTAGAGAATGTCGCGTATTCGTGTCGCAACCTTCAAGTTCTTTGTTTACATTCTAGAGAACTCGGTGTGGCCTCTTCACCAAAATACTCACGCAACCTACAACAGAATGTAGATACTTTGTTACTGGTTGTTGCTGTACCATGGACCGAACTTAGGATGTGATACGACGTGTCATTTCTCTAAATTCATATACAGTAAATCTCGGATACAAACGAATCGCTCGGGACCAGCCAATTTTTACTCGTTATATCTGAAATTTAATATATATTAAACAAATTTGGACAAGTTTATTTACTCGGTGTAAGCGAAATTCGTTATACACGAATCCGTTATATCCGAGGCCTAGTCTATGCCGTTGTATCATTACGTGAAAATGGATGACACATTTCAAAATGGCTGGCATGACAAGACGGCAAAAGAAAAATTGACAACAACAGTTTTTTTTAAAGTATCATATTGCATCTAGAAATCCACATTGGCAAACATCTATGTAAAATTGACACGACGACATGCAGCTCTGTATACTGATCGGAGTATGTACCTATATATTCGCGCAAGAAGAAGTATTGTGTTTACAATCCGATCGCCATCTTAGGAGTCGTGTTGTCTTCACCGCGTTTTGCGAACAAGAAATAAATCGCACCAGTAGCGCCGTGTAACGAATGAAACTGGTATTAATGCACATTTACGCCATTGTGGATGTCAGAATCAATCAGCGTGTTGGGTAAAGTCTTGGTAGTCTTGTCACGTCGTACGTATTAAGTTGCCTACTTTTGATTGGCGGTATAGAACAGAACAGAACAGAACAGAACAGAAGTGGATTTATTTATTCAGATTGTACATCCAATAATAATATTACAAATTATAATATAAAAACGTGTACAATGAGGATGATGGAGACTCCTGTTGTGTATTGTGGAGTTTGCATGTTTAAGGAGACAGATTACGAATAGTAATCAACTACACATGAGGTTGGCGGTATCCCAGAGGGCCTCTAGTGTGTATTGCAGAAACGGTACAAAACACGGACGGACACTTACAACTAGTACCCGTTACATCAATATACAACAACACCCACTAAAACTTAAAAAAGAAGTCGCTACCGTGGGAGCCACACATAGTATAATTATAGTTCAATTTCTGTTGAAAGAAAAAATATGTTGTCTATTATGTAAGACATAAGCAGCAACATAAAATAAGATACATCGTCAGTGAAAAAACCAGGATAGATTATTTTATTATAAGATGTATGTTCATAGAATTTGGTGAGGTAAGCAGTTAGAAGTATTTTATGGTATACACATTATCGAAAGCCCCACAGCGTGTATGGGGCGTGGGACTACTTCAGTGGTGGTTTGGTGCAATACTAAGCACTAAAAGGTTAACGTGGACGTTCCCAACTTATGAGATCACCTCGTAAGTGGAGTGAACTGAAGTGTCACTGGGAACACAACAGAATATACGTACTTGAACAGACCCCACGGAAGTTATGCTCGTCTGTTATCGTACTCCTGAGCCGATTATCAGTGAGACTTAAATCTTTCATAACAGTGTCGAAATAAAGGTACGATGCATGTTCATCGTTTATTATCATTTACACGCAGTAAATGTTGTTAACATTGACTAAATTTGTCTTAATACTAAAATAAATAAAATTTGCGTTTATTACGCCTGAAACAGTATTCGCAGTTTGAAGTTGTGCCCGCCAAATGTTCACATTGTAAACAGAACACTTGCTTGGAGTAATTCATAAACAGCCGCTATTTACATTTATTGTTAATTGACGCTAATTGCTTTGAGGTTGGCTCGCGAATTCCTAAGCTATTGTACTTTTTGTTGTCAATTCAGGTGACGGGCTCAGCTAGGAACATTACATGTAGCCAGGAAGCATCTGCAACAAAAAAGATGCCAGTGGGAATTTTGTTGTGAAAGCAAACCAACAAGGGATCCAACAAGTAAGGAAACACTTGTCGGCAGTCTGGGAATCTGTTCAGTCATTTTTATGAGTTATTAAACATGTGTGGGAAACACTCCACCTATATAGGATATATCTTAATGTTGATAATTATGGCAAATTAATATTTCCCATGAAAAATTCCTTCTATATCATATGTAGTCTATATGATGTCATTTAACTATAACCGCAAATTTTAAATATTTGAACGTTCTATACTGTATTTTTTATAAAAACACATTGTCAAAAAATCGATGTTTTTTGGTTATAAATACCTAAATCACAAACAAATAATGCGCCTTATTACAATTTCTCTGTGTACTGCTGTGAGGAAAGTAATCAAAAAATAACATTCTAAACATAATTGTCCTGGCTTCAATATTACCTGAGATATGATGAACAGAAATCCAACAAATGCTATTTCCTGTAAACGGCCGCCAAAGAGAGAATATTGTCATTTACTATGTGATAGACGCATGGATTGCACACGAATAAATGTGTTTTCTATGTATGTTGTTGTTATAAAATAAACTTTATTGATAGGAAACACACACAGATGTTGGGGGAAACTCACTTTCGGTAATTGTTTCAAAACAATGCCATTTATGTGAAGGCCTTGTGTTTTTCCTTAGTTCGTGCTACGCTAAGCACCCGGTGAACAATCAAACGAGACAGTATCCATTCATTACATTATTTTAGTTATTTTTCTAGAATGCAAACCTACCAAATCACCCCAGCTCCAACTTTATCATTTAAAGAAGAAATATGAGCATGAATTTGAATCTCTTTAAATTAAGTATAATAATACTGATGTATGTACATGAAGCCAACCGTGACAATGTTCTCCGACTAATTGATGTGTTGTAGATCTCCCACATAATTGCCCTCAACAGTAACGACACTTGGAGCATAGAGTACACCCATAATTTAGTAGAAAACGTGGTAAAGTGGTGTTTGTAATGGTGTTGGTGTTTAATATGGTGAACTTTGCATGGACGTTGTGGCTCAGCTGTTGCACCACGTGGTGCGAAATATACTATTCTTTGCGTATCATTTGTCAAAATAAGACTTCCGAAGGTCCGAGAGAACGTCTTGGAATTCACCCAGGAACGACCAATATGGATACCGAGACTATCGAAAAGCAAATAGGTGCTTTGGTGACTTAGCCATTTAAGAACATAATATCTAAACCCTATATCCTACTCGAACACAGTCTACATTGGAATGTGCAAGAGGATGAAGTGAACACGTGGGACGGTACATTTCTTTACTGTCATCCATGTCGACTTTGCTGAAATACAACCTCCATGGTGATATATACCAAAGATGTCAACTTGGAGATGATAGCCCCAACTTCAAAACTAGAGTTAACTAACTCACCCGATGAGCGCTTAGAGAATGAACTGCCTAGTTCAGTTACTTGCACGTTCCTGCATCGACGGTGACCTAGTCATTTCTGTGCCATGTTGAGGAACCCCGATTGAATATTTTGATGGATCGCCTATAAACACCTTCTTCATTCTGTGATACTCTTTTCCATAAATTACAATTTATTTTATTTTAAATAAAGCTTATAATGTACTAATATTTAAAATATACGGTTATAGTTACGTAACAACGTATATTCTAGATGTAACAAATAAGGAATAGTGATACTCTTTATCTTCTCTCTCTCTCTCTCTCTCTCTCTCTCTCTCTCTCTCTCTCTCTCTCTCTCTCTCTCTCTCTCTCTCTCTCTCTCTCTCTCTCTCACTCTCTCTCGCTCTCTCTCTCTCTCTCTCTCTCTCTCTCTCTCTCTCTCTCTCTCTCTCTCTCTCTCTCTCTCTCTCTCTCTCTCTCTCTCTCCCCCTCCCTCCCTCCCTCCCTCTCTCTCTCTCTCTCTCTGGTAATGACAGGAGACCGTGCGCAAGGTATAGTATATATATATATTCCCATTGTGGCAGTCATTGTATTTGTTGCCATGGCAACCAGACTGCCGACAAGTGTTTTCTTATTCTTTGGGTCCCTTTTAGCCAGCTACACATATTGTTTGCTTTCATCACTAAATTCCCGCCGGATCACAAATGCTCTCTGGCTATAATGACACATTCCTGTTTTTCTAGTGACATCTTTTAGTTACGCGCAAATTTTGTTGAACTTTATTTCAGTAACTTACCCTTTTGTGAATAAATGGTGGTTTTTGAACCACAAATGCACATACCACCTGTTGTCCTTTTTTAAATTAATAGGATTTTTAATATAAATATTTGTCCTATTTACAGTGGAAATGTCCTTTTAGGTACCTTACCCCCAATGGTATCTGATGTGTCCTTTTATAACATGATTTGCCCTTTTGAAAATAAATGGAAAGTAGCCTTTGAGGTTGCCCTTCTGGGAAGAAAAAATGCCCATTTTGCTTTAACTAAGACGATTCCTTTGTTGCCAAAATGGTGTGTTCATAATAATGTTGGGATTTAATTTATCCCAATACTTTACGGTTTTATGGAATATTTTGCATTTTTGATAAGGATTTTATTCCCCGATATTTACTCCCTCTTATGAGACATTGTAGGGATATTGCCCCCTAGAGTTTGTCCTTTACGGGGGATTTTAATGCCTGCTCACAACAGAAAGTAGTCCCAATCTTCTTCAATTACGCACTTAATAATTGCTTCTAGATAGATGTATGTCCTTTTTATATAAAATTGAAGCAATTATATTTTTACGATTTTTCTCTAAAAAGTCCCTTTTGAGACAATCTCTGTTGGGTAGATTGCTTGATCTTTTATAGAGCAATTGTCCCATTTCAACACAGACTTTAATTCCAACTTAATTTTGCTGTCTTTTTGTGAGAAAAACTGCATTTTTCTATTTGTGATTTTTGTTATCATAAATTACTGTTTAACGAAAGTTTGCCTTCAATCATTAAAATAGCCCTTTCAGGATTTTGCCCTCTATGGAAAATGTTATTTTATTAATATTCTGATAAAAATAATTTATAATATATATAGAGTAGGCCACTACAAATGGTTGGTAATTTGTGATAAGACATGATAGGGCAAGATTGGGGGGGGGGGCAAATTAGCCTGACTGGGGGAGACAAGTAAAAGGACTAGGCCCTAGGGCATGGCTCCCCAACTTTGTTACCCTGGTCTGCTTGCAGTATTTGTTAAATACACACACAAAACTATGATGGCCGAGAAGGGCCATCGCGTTTTTGTGTGGCAACCTGCAGCGCCATGGAGCGATGACGCGATGCGCGATGCGATGGGCGATGCGATGAGCGATGCGCGATGCGATGGGCGATGCGATGGACGATGCGCGATGCGATGCGCGATGCGATGCGCGATGCGATGGACGATGCGCGATGCGATGCGCGATGCGATGGACGATGCGCGATGCGATGGGCGATGCGATGGGCGATGCGATGCGCGATGCGATGCGCGATGCGCGATGCGATGCGCGATGCGATGCGCGATGCGCGATGCGATGCGCGATGCGATACGCGATGCGCGATGCGATACGCGATGCGCGATGCGATACGCGATGCGATGCGCGATGCGATGCGCGATGCGATGCGCGATGCGATACGCGATGCGATACACGATGCGATGCGCGATGCGATGCGCGATGCGATGCGCGATGCGATGCGCGATGCGATACGCGATGCGCGATGCGATGCGCGATGCGATGCGCGATGCGATGCGCGATGCGATGCGCGATGCGATGCGCGATGCGATACGCGATGCGATGCGCGATGCGATGCGCGATGCGATGGTATACATTATAAAGGTGCCGCAATGAGCATGCGTACGTCGAAAACGAGACTTTGGCAGCCATTTGTATTTTATTAAACGCATTCCTTTTTGTGTTCAGAGCATGTGATCATGGCTGATGATGCTGACTGTATACGGTTACACATGTAGTTATTGTGCACAAAAGATTATGTGATTGTACTTCTAATTATTGTCTCGGACATCTACTGGGATTGAATTTAGCAAAACAAAAACGGGTGCCAGGCAGGCAGCCTCTTCGCAAAAACTAGACTAGGGACTGAAATAGATTACTTTATAACATGAAATATGTATCTATTCAATATTTTAGTTGTTAAATAATTATTGTTTCCATCTGGATATCCCTGATCGCAAATATAAACACTATTTTGTGTGCCTGCAGACACGATGAACCAGGGATGGTTAAGGTATTTCTCAGTTTAACATTAACCAACAGTTTTGAAGCCTATTTGTTTATATTTATTAATTAATGACATAATATCTGTTTAGAATGCAAACATGTTATTTATGCCTTATATAAATTAAAATATAAACTTTTCATAATTTATGCTTCTTGATTTACTCCTCGGTCTCCAATACTTCCATGTCTGGAAAAAACTGACACATATTCCGTGACACGTTCTTCGATACAAATGCAGTGATGTTTAATGACTTAATCTGGGTTCCGTAGTAGCACATAAAAGCAGCGTTGCGCCGAAATACAAGTACGAATAACGCGGTGTCAATAAATAGGCCCGCTCAAATCAGGCTACCAGCTCTATTGGACCACGTAATAAACAGCCGATATTGACAGGAAGTTAACTTGTAGTAGGTCTACTAGGAGGTGCACGGTGCGCGCGGTGCGTCTACAATTCGATTCACTTAGGGGTCATCTCAGAACGTCGATGTCCGATATCAGACGAAGTTACTTTCATCTTGCCTCAGCCCCCCTCCCTACCCACCTCAGACGATCTTTTTAAACATTAATATGATGACACCAGTATAATTAAGAGTGTCGGTCGATGTCCGACGCCAGAACAAAAATAATTTCGCTTGATATCGGACATCGACGTTCCGAGATGATCCCTTAGCAAAAATGAAACTACTCTCTAGGAACAACGATTCGCTACCTCGTTTGTGCATTTTATATGTAGGTTTGGTAAAATAATTAGAGACAATACTATTTTAGTTTACGATTTAAATATTTTATTATAAACTAAATACACTAAAGTTTAGTAGGGTCTAACTTATTATAGTTATTTATATATATATATATTGTTTTATTTATTCATGATGAAACACAAAAATGAAACAAGGGGAATGTGGTCAGATAGATAGTACACACACTCATGCTACGAAGTAATTCATTTTTGGTCTCCGGTTTTGGTGCGAGAACCTAGATTACATTCTATAAAGTGATTGCCCGCATGCCCCCATTTATCTTAGTCTAAACTCAATCGCATTAGGCTTCTATCATAATATTTAGAAGTACAAACGCATAATCTTTTGTGCACAATAACTAGATGTGTAACCGTATACGCACACTCAAAGTCATCAACCATGGACACATGCGTTGAACATAAAAGGCATCCAGTGTGTTGCCTAAGGTCACGAATTTGTTCAAGCCCAGGCAACAAAGCCAAACCCAAAACACTGGCGTCGGAACATGGTGGATATTTGGTGGGTTGAGGCTCTCCAAAACCTCGATTTGCACTCCCCCTCTTGAGGCTCGCCAAAACAGCCACATTAAGGTTCTCCAACATCACAATTTGCACACCCATTGAGGCTCGCCAAAATAACTCCATCTTCAGGCTCTTCAAAAACCTCGATTTGCACCCCCAAATATCTACATTGAGGCTCTCCACAAACATGAATTTGAACTCCTCATATATCCCTGTCTGTCAGGGATGAAACTGGCCTCGATTCCGATGCTCGATGTCTGATTTTTTATAAATTTCTCTCGCTGATCCTGCACAGCTCTCTCCACCAGATCGTTCGCTCTCGTTTTCCACCTTTCTCCCAATCCTTCAAAATCTCTTTTTCCATAGTCTTCCCATCGCATTCTAGTTCTTCTTCGCCTCCTTTTCCTTCCAGTCTCCGTGCATCTGCTCTCTTTGCCATCCGTTCTTCTCCCATTTTCTCTACAAGTCCTGCCCATCTTAGTTGGCTCATGCTTATGCTTGTTCAGAAACAATTGTGTCGACTATTCATATCAAAGACACAATTAACCACAGGCGCAACTACGACCAGACGATGTAAATAAGTAGCATCATTCTAGTCCAATGCTGCAATTTTGGGAGGTGGTGCTGTTCTAATTATAGCTCCTGACCCAGGGATTATCGTCTCTACAGACGCACCGACTTTGACACATCATGTAATCCACTTGCCAGACAAGAGATACAATTAACCAAAAGTGCTACTTAACCCCCACTTTAGTGCATCGGCACTTCCAGGTGTAAATTACAATTTTGATATACTCGTTTGTGCTGAATCATATAGAAAACGACATTGCTCTCTAGTCTAAAAAAAATTCAGTTGTGTTACATCCGTGTAACATAGCTGTTAAGGTGTATCAGAATGGGACGAGGAAAGGCGAATGTGTTTTTGGAGGACAATCGTTCAGATGGGACCACCTTGATGATATGTCGCAAAACATGTTGTTGTTGTCTATGGAAGTTCCCATAGAAAGCAAGAGTATACATCTCAACAATAAAAATATTGAATGAGTATTGGTTTACATTATTTATTCATTGTAAGTACGGAGAAATTACATTATCACATAAGTATGTACGGTATCAGCGGTATGCATGGTAATAGTAATTAGCATCACACGTTTTGCTTTCGTAAACACATTATATCACACGTCAATTATATATATATATATATATACATATATATATATATATATATACAATTACAGTGAAATTACAATTACAGTGAAAACATGATGTATATCAGAAGTATCTTTCTTAGAAAACTGAACTATGAAATACTACGAGTCTCAAGGAATAATTTCAATCGACGAAACACCGTGGTTCTTTGTGCATATTCGTTAAATTTGTTTGCACCGCACGTTTTATGAGAAATCATTAACACAGAGTATAGTTGGCACTTATCAAAAACGAAGACGCACAAGCGATACGGTCATCCGAGGAAAACCAGACCTCCTGTATTTCTTGCCAGAGATTTATGGTAACGTAGCATTTAAATTAATGTACATTAATGCTATACAATTTGCACACATACGTATTATTTGACGTACATATTTAATAATTGTATTCATCCCAAAGATCCCTAGCGGAGTGATAGGAACCTTTTTCTGAGTCACAACAGTACCATTAAGCAAACCGATGTATGTACATCATTACAGTATGTAAAATAAAGTGAATATAGTCTATGCCATTAAAACATGCAAAATAGGAGTAAGAGTACATTATGAACAATTAGTATACGGTGAGAAAATTATATTTACAAATGAACAGTAAAGTAGGAAATTAGCTTCACCTTATTAAACATAGAATATAATAATGTTTGCAAACAACCTCTGTTTAGTTTTAGACAAGGTTATTGCACTACAAACAGCATCGATTTAAGCAATGTTTTTAAACGCAAACATTGGTATTGATAATATAGTTGTTGTCTTCCCTAAGTTTGATTGAAACATTTGTACTGTTATACAATGTATGTTATAACAATTTACTAGCTTGTGTAAAACGCTATATCTACTGTAGACTACAAAGTCGAAGTCGACAAGGAAGACATCAGACACATGAAGAGGATGTGCAGGAAACCCCGTGATTGAGGCTGTAGCGAGTGTGCGTGCGAATGAGCGTGCGCATGTGACTATGTGCGTGTATGCAATGCTAAAAATGATTCAAAATGCAAGCGTAGATGGCGCTCAACTATAGTGAATAACCCAGTCACAATTTACATAGGGTCTACTGCCCGTGAATAAAAGAAACAACTTAAAATAGTTTAGTTATATACATATGCGTCGGAACCGGACTTGGGGGGACTGAACCGAAATATTTAGGTGGGGGGCTTGAGATTGAGATGAGATTTAACCCCATATATTTAGAGTCACGTGGTTGTCTTGTGTGTCTCAAGGAGGAAGAATATGAGTTTTCTCTTCGTAAATACCCGTGAGGATGTTTTAGTTGCACATACTTGTATGTGCATTTTCTAATTAATTTTATGCGCCACTTGACGATTTTGTGGGTTTGTTTGGGTTTGATTTTTTGGGTCTTTGTGCAGACAAAATATGTGACCTGGCAACACTGTTCATAGCAAAATGTTTAGCGTTTAATGATACATTTTACAAAAACAAATTAACATTTTACATACAATCTGTCATCATTAGCGTTACTTCATGTCCTATAGTTCAAGTACGCCACTTATGACATATATTGCGCTTAGGCGGTGACACGTGGTACAAGCCATCGGTACAGCTCGATCGCTTCCTGGACGACTTGCGGCTTATTTCGTCCATGTTGATCACGTTTCTGATGTCTTCCTGATCGACTTCGACTTTGTAGTCGACAGTACCTGAAGCGTTATGAACAACTTAGTAAATGTTTATAAGGTGCATTGTGCAACAGAACAAATGTTTCAATCAAACGTAGGGAACACAACAATGTAAACGTAATAATATCAACGTTTGTATATAAACACATTGCATAAGTCGATGCTGCCTGGAAAATGATAGCCTTGTTTAAAACTACACACAGCTTGTCTGGAGGTGTTCACATGTGTGTGTGGTGTGTGGTGTGTGGTGTGTGGTGTGTGGTGTGAGAGAGGGGAGAGAGAGAGTGAGTGTGTGTGTGTGTGTGTGAGAGAGAGAGAGAGAGAGAGAGAGAGAGAGAGAGAGAGAGAGAGAGAGAGAGAGAGAGAGAGAGAGAGAGAGAGAGAGAGAGAGAGAAAGACAATAATCAATTTATTTTACATACTGTAATGATGTACATACATTGGTTTGCTTAATGGTACTGTTGTGATTCAGAAACAGGTTCCTATCACTCCGCTAGGGATCTTTGGGATGAATACAATTATTAAATATGTACGTCAAATATGCACGGTAAACTTAAAATGCCTTATACGTATGTGTGCAAATTGCATAGCATTAATGTACATCAATTTAAATGCTACGTTACCATAAATCTCTGGCAAGAAATACAGCAGGTTTGGTTTTCCTCGGACGACCGTGTCGCTTGTGCGTCTTACGCTGAGATGGTGCTGATTCCACTCTCCAGCAATCTGGTCGAGGTCGACTTGAATCAGCTGGGTGAAGCAAAATCGCAAGCACTCCCTGAAATGAACGAAGCTGCTTGAATTGTATTGTATAATTAAATCAGGCCTACCAATACTGTGCATATGTCTTGTTTAAAAAAAAAAATGTTGTAAGTAATACATGCTGTACATAACACTGCGTAAACAATTATGTAAGTTAGTCTTTCTGGGTCCTTGCTTTGAATTGCTTATGTTAGTTACCCCGTTCGTTTGCACAAAGAATCACGCTGTTTCAGAAATGTACAACATATTGCTTACATCTTAATATCATCGTCGGTTGAAATGATTCCTTGAGACTCGAAGTCTTTCATCAGATTTATCCACCAGTCCATCCCACTGCGTCGAAGCGACAGCCACCAACGTTCAATTCTCTGAAAAAGACATTTATAATATACATCATGTTCTCACTGTAATTATGAAGCAACTAATCGAAAATTCAAACATGTGAAGGTAATTAGTATTAATATGCATACATTTTATACGGTACATACTCATGTAAAAATGTAATTATATATATATATATATATATGTAGGTATGTAGGTAGGCAGGCAGGCAGGCAGGCAGGCAGGCAGGCAGGCAGGCAGGCAGGCAGGCAGGCAGGCAGGCAGACGGACATACAGACGGACAGACGGACAGACGGACAGACAGACAGACAGACAGACAGACAGATAGATAGATATAGATATATATTATATTATTTAGGTGTAGACACCTGGTTTCTATGGGAACTCCCATACACCACACTGCTGTCTCGCGCCATGCCATCCAAGTGGTCCCATCTGAAGGCTCGTTGTATGTCCTCCATGAAGACGTTCTCAGTTCCCCGGTCCATTCTGATGCACCGTGGCACGGCTGTAACATGCGCATCTCACCAATTAAGTGGTACGATTCCATCACTCTTTATTTGTTCATACATACATACATACATACATACATACATACGTTCATCCGTACATGCGTGTATGCGTGCATTCGTGCATGCGTGCACGCGTGCATGCGTGCATGCGTACATACGTACATGCATACATGCGTACATGCATACATGCGTACATCCGTACATCCGTACATACGTACATACGTACATACTTACATACGTACGTACGTACATACGTACATACTTACATACGTACGTACGTACATACATACGTACGTACGTACGTACATACGTACATACATATGCTATTGCTAGTGAGTGTGTGCGTGCGTGTGTGTGGTTTACATGTATTTTGCATATGTAAATGCCAATAAAGAACACGTTACCACTGATGTCCTCCACAAACTCTATGAAATGATGGGCCGCAACATAGGGATCTTTGTTGGTTCTGCCCACCTTGAGCCATAGTATTTTCCTGGAGAATCTGAATCAGCACATTTTTTTTAATTTCATGACACACTTGAACAGCATACATAAAACTATATACATATATATATATATATATATATATATTATTCACATATCTATCAGCCAATGTATTCGGCTGACCACTAGGTTACTATTCAAGTAGTGTTGTTTTGCATCTGACTTTACAAGTAAAATTAAAACTGACTCCAAAACACCCCAAAACTTTTCCATACACACTAGGCCTATTGCGTATGGGTGGTTTGGTTGTCGCAAAGTACCTAAGAGGAAATAAATTGTCACTGTGGCGTCACCTACTGAATGAAACAAATTTTAATTACATATTTGATAACAGAAGAGGGCAGCGTGGTTAGTCATTACATAAACACATCATTAAACATGCCAATAAAAACAAACTGGCCTCACCCGCATATTGCTCCGTGTATTGCAAAACCAAACGGCTTTAGCTTGTCGTACCCATCAATGTGAATGAGATAGTTTGGGCCTTTGCTATAATATTGCCTCCGGGAAAATCTGTTTATCCTTCGCTCGGATACCCTTTCTGGGTCCATTATTTGTAACAATGTCATTACCGTGTCCCTGTAAATGAAATAAACTATCATAAATAAATTCACACATATGTAGATGGAGCCTCACATCACTTAGTTACAGTATGCCCTTCAGTAGCAGGTACACATCAAAATTAGTGCTGT
This sequence comes from Paraescarpia echinospica, assembly GCA_020002185.1. Lineage (NCBI taxonomy): Eukaryota > Metazoa > Annelida > Polychaeta > Sabellida > Siboglinidae > Paraescarpia > Paraescarpia echinospica. The sequence goes on from JAHLWY010000230.1 coordinate 32,120, forward strand.
CACGGTAGCGGCAAACTTTGCGCTCACATTTACGTCCGACTGACAACCAAGGTTTCAGCTCAGGTTTAGAACACGTGTTGCAACAGTAGCAAAAGACTTCGTTTAATCCCAGGACAGTAGCCGCAGGAACTGATAATATAAGTTATTATGCTAATAAGATCATATTACGATTTAAAATGTCCATGTTATTTGCAATGAAAGATAAAAATTAGATGAAAATAAAAAATGTCAAACTTTTTTGCTGTGTACGTCTTATGCCACATTAGAATCTCCGCCAATAGTACCACACCTGTGGTCATAGTGGACATGTAATTAAACTAAATGAAGGATAACATATGGAGTGTTATATATACTACTGCTAATATTATCTGAATAAAATTGTTGTTGCTAAACACTGGACACACCTTGGCACCATCAAACCGTGGAGGTTGCGTGGTCGCACTGTCATGCTCCTGTAGCCCAAACAACGTCCACTTCCTTCCAACTCGTGCTGAAACAATTATTATGTGGAAAAGAGATTGACATAATGTGTGATTATTTATATATATATATACATATATATATATATATACATATATATATATATATATATATACACACACACACACATATATATATATTGTTGTAAACAAAAAACACACCCATTAAAGATAGTGTATCATTAATATGGTTTTGCGTAAATGTGGTAAATCGTTAAAGGGATGAATTATACTTTACTTTCATAAGGTATACATTATACACAACAAAGCGCCTCTATTTAACTGGTTGTTAAGGTATTGATGCATATTGCATAAGTAGGTTAGGACACTCAACAAGACAACTATTCAACTGTGTATATTTATTGGTAGACGTGTGTGATATATTTCATATTTTCATAGTGATGATTCAATTTGTTATCACAGAATATACCCTAACACATTGTGCTATTTTCTTCGATATGATGCTAAACAGAAACAATTACACCTTCCGTTTATATGTGTATTGTTTCAGGAATGTACTAGAATATAGAAGATCATAAAGAATTCATTTAATACTGAATCGCTATTTTTTACATATTAAAATACATTTAAATTCTACTTCATTTACGAACTTTCTTTTTATTTCTTGTGTTACATAAATATAATTTTTAATTATTTCCAGTAGCCGTGAACTGTGCAACATAGACATGAGTACTTATTTAAACTTGAAAGTACCTGCATTGCTGTTGCAACCATAGCGTAGTCAACTACTTGTCTGCGCCTTAAGCCAAGTCTTTGTAGAAGGCGTTTTAACGTCCGCACACTGCACAACATTAAGTGGTTTACATACACATATGGCACTAAGCCCGCTTGCTGTTAAGTCATTGTGCTTATTGAATGCATTATTTATTTTACTATAACTTTCGCTCTTCCACTCTCTCCCTCTCTCCCTCTCTCCCTCTCTCCCTCTCTGCCTCCCTCTCTCCCTCTCTCCCCTCTTCCCCTCTCCCCTCTCCATTCCTACCACCCTACCCTGGTGCGCGTGTGCGTGCGTGTACGTATGAATTAATTGAGTTTGTAAACATTAATGCGTTCAGTATATTCATGGTTAGTTAATCAATACTTTTTAAGCATTCGCGACGCAGTTACTCAACAACATACCGTCATTCATTTTACAAATAGCGAATGGAAGTGCAACAGTTATCTAAACAACTGAGTAGTAAGGACCTAAACGATAAATACAAGTTGAAAGAGTATCCTCTATCATCCTCGTTAGCCAGGTCGATGACAACGTACACTACCCCTGGCAGATATCCTACGCAATGTATGGAGGTCAGCTGATTCAAACTAGAAATTAGCTTCGCCGCAACTGTACAACCCGTGAGAACAGTGCAGACACCCGCCCCACCCGCACCTCAATTCTAAGACGAATCCAGTGATTTCATAACATCTCACGAGGGACTGAACGGTATTGTGTATTCAAATAATTACTTCTACTTCCCCCAACATTGCACATAACATTACCAAAATCATGTGGTTGAAAATTTGCCGGCACGCAATATTATTGGCCTAGCTTATATTCCGAGTCCCGCAAGGCGATCTGCCGGGGGCACTGAGACTGGTGTAATCAGCAGCGCCCCTGTCGCGCGAGGATGTAATCTATGAACACAGTATGCTTTTTACTCAGATTATTATATTATTACCATATTATATTCATGAAGAACGCACCTGATGGATATTCCATTGTGGCTGAGTATCGCACAGATTTCAACATTACTGTATCCTGCCACGAAACACTGTCTTACTAAACTGTGAACTAAAATGAACATATACATTTATTATGAAATGCACTCTCATGAAAAATACACGACAAGTTTGCAGCAGTTACCTTTATTTGACCTGGCAATGATGCTACAACTGTATTTACAAAAATACAATTGACACACATGCATGCTATAATTATAGGTTTATAATCACACAGGCACGCACGCACACACATGGGAATATATTACAGATGTATCTTCCATGGTTGTAATTTACTGGGGGCATGCAAGATAGGCGATTCATAGATTGACTGCCTCCACAGTAGTTCCATATCTGGGAACAGACAGACACATACAAAATAATCATACTGTTCTAATGAATATGTCTGGCTTAACTAGTGGCACCTATTTCAAAACAATAATCGCATCCACATGTGACCACATCAAAGCAGTTGCCTACACACAACTATGACCAGACAGTCTCAATAATTACCACTTCGTGCCGCATGCTATATTGGGCGGCATCGTAAATCGCTGCGATTGACAGGCAGTTACACTGTAGCGTATCTACGGTTTGGTAAACTGTGCCTCAGCTATTCGATTCACTTAACTAAAAAGAAATAATTAAACTGTAGACAGAAAAAAACATGTGACGCAAATGACGGCTAAATTCAGTTTTTTCGATTATTTAATGTACATGCTTCTTGTTAAACCGACTTCGAATATTGTAGCTATTTATAATAATTGAAACATAAACTTGGACACAAACGAACGGCATTTGCAATAAGCGAAAGTTGAAAAAAGTTGTCGTCTCTTCCCATGTATACAAAATAAGTTTTATATTTTCTACCAAGGATATCCAGACGGAAACAATTTAAAAACTGCATTTGAGCGGTAGAAGAAGTACATATATGTCATGTTATGAAATATGTTTGCCCCAGACTTTCGTCACAACATTTAGAAGTACGAACACAACAAATTATGTGCGCAAACCAAATATATATGTAACCGTATACGTACAGTCAGCATCATCAGCCATCATCACATGCTCTGAACACAAAAAGGAATGCGTTTAATAAAATACAAATGGCTGCCAAAGTCTCGTTTTCGACGTACGCATGCTCATTGCGGCACCTTTATAATGTATACCATCGCATCGCGCATCGCATCGCGCATCGCATCGCGCATCGCATCGCGCATCGCGTATCGCATCGCGCATCGCATCGCGTATCGCATCGCGCATCGCGTATCGCATCGCATCGCGCATCGCATCGCGCATCGCGCATCGCATCGCCCATCGCATCGCGCATCGTCCATCGCATCGCGCATCGCATCGCGCATCGTCCATCGCATCGCGCATCGCGTCGCGCATCGCATCGCGCATCGTCCATCGCATCGCCCATCGCATCGCGCATCGCTCATCGCATCGCCCATCGCATCGCGCATCGCGTCATCGCTCCATGGCGCTGCAGGTTGCCACACAAAAACGCGATGGCCCTTCTCGGCCATCATACATAGGTGACATAGCTGAGTAGAAACAACAGGTTCACCAACACAATGTGTGCTTGTTTATCTCCTAAAGATACATTACCCCGGATGTCCCCAGCGTGTGCATTGTTGAACATTGTTGTAGAAATGACAGTGTATTTTGATAGCAATGAGAATTGACCTCGTAGCTATTGAAACTTATATAACTTGGCACAATCCTACGGCTTGTGTGGTCACCTTTATACCAGTTCACAAGGTTCCTAAATGTATTAATCATTAAGCATGATTTCGTCATCAACATGTACCATGGGGAAAATACATTGCTTGTGGCACCCCCTAGTGGGTGAACGATTGTAATGCAAATTGATGCTAATAGCAATTTTTAAAATAGAAAAACAGTCCCACATCACGTACTTGAGGGTGGGGGTTAGTGAGGGTGGGGGTTACGGAGCTGTTTTTGAGTTTGTGAAATAACAAAACCATCATTTACCTAAAGTTGATTAGTGTGTCCACAATAAAAGATCAGTCAAGTGATGTGATTTCACATTGATTGTACATATAGACAGACATGGCAGGTATAGAAATATCATCTGTGCTGATAGATTGACTCACATGGTTGACTGTGGTGTCAAACAGACATGCTCATCAGTCAGTTTAGTCTTGTACAACTCATGTGCAGCATCCTTCTTGTACAAGCTGACCATGTCGTCCCAGACATTTTTGCCATTGTTCTTAAACAGATAATTCCGTACAAACATTTCAGAATTCTAAGCATACTCAAAGAGATGTTACATTCAAAACACAGGTAAATGTGTGAAGCTACTTACATGTCGCATCGTTGGTGAACTCTCACAATCTCCCCAGTCACTAGTGAACTCTCACAATACCCTCAGTCATTAGTGAACTCTCACAATCCCCCCGAGTTATTAGTGAACTCTCACAATCTCCCCAGTCACTAGTGAACTCTCACAATCCCCCCAGTTATTAGTGAACTCTCACAATCCCCCAATTATTAACAAATTCTCACAATCCCCCAGCCATTAATGAACTCTCACAATCCCCCCAATTATTAACGAACTCTCACAATCCCCCCAATTATTAACGAACTCTCACAATCCCCTCAGTTATTAGTGAACTCTCACAATCCCCCCAGTTATTAGTGAACTCTCACAATTCCCCAGTCACTAGTACTGTTTGATTCCACAGAGCACTAGGGTCCACCGAGATTTGAACTCGGATCGCAGAATTCAAAAATCCTGAATGTTAACCATTACACCATAGACCCACATAGTCACATATGGAACACTGCAAATATTTTCACATTATCAAACCTCTGTTGAGAGCGCAGTCATCAGCGAAGTTGAAATCACGGATCACATCCTGTAGTACCTTTGTGTTCGCTTGATTTCTTCTCAAGTTAATGCTGACCATTACACCAGACCCACATATTATATGAAACACTGCAAATACTGCCACGTTGTCACGATACTTGAAGTACATATTTCTCACTTGAAATCTTCTCAAGTTAATGCTGACCATTACACCATAGTCCCACATATCATGGAACACTACAAATATTGCCACGTTGTCAGTATTCTTGAAGTACATATTTTTCACTGTGACATTATACATACCCACACATAGCAAGAACCTCCCATCTTCAATGTTCAGAAGATATTTCAGACCGTCTTAATTAGGTGTAGTACATACATTTGTCCCTGACGTACAAATCCACTGTTTTGTAGCTTAATTCATTGCAGTTGTGCATCTGGATAAATTTCTGATTGTGTGATAATGTTCACATTTTAACATACCTGCTTATTTCACACAACCTCGTCCCATGTCATTTAATAGCATTACTAATGTTGGTCAAACTAACACACCCTTACCGCGCCATCTGTTGACATCCCTAAACCCATCCATGACACTGTCCGGCTGTATTCCTTCGCGACTCGGGCGCCTGCTGTAGTGAGCGATATCAGGGAGGTTTTTACACAAACTAGCGTTTCTAGGCTTGTATGCTTTTAAAATTAAAATGTTGTTTATGACATACATACATTGCAGCAAAGTTGCATGTGTTCATAAACCGGGTTACAGAATTATCTGTGGAAAGTCACCAAAAACAGTAATTTAAGAAGTGTCTTGCTCTATCTAGGCTATGTTCTAGACTATCGAAAGGTCAACGATGTGTAGCGCCATCTGTAGGTAATATTGCCCAAGAGGCTACAATAGTGCATGCCTAAACCGTTAGATGGCACTACTAATATTACACTTGTGATAATGTACCTAATTATATACTGATCAACAATCCAGACACAATTGACAGTGTGGCAAAGTTCATCTTGCATGGTTTAAGACAATTAGTTGGACGTTCCACTTAGTGTGTGTTATCGAGGAAGGTGTGTTAGCATGATTTGTTCATAATTTGTATAGCAGAATGCTGAATAATTATTCATTTTGTGTGTGTTTGTGTGTGGCACGCATCTGAGACTGTGTACAACTGTGGTGGTGTGTATGTGTGCATACGTGTGTATGTTTGTGTGCGTGCGTGCGTGTCCATGTGGTGTGACACTATGATCAATGTACCATCAAATAAAGTTATTTTTACTCAGTAACACCCAATAAGATTCAGCCATACATGTTAAGTTTCAGAAATTCCAATCCAGGAGATTTATATGTAAATCAGAGGGTCTTGAAAAATCGGGCAATTTATGCGTAAATCAGTCTCAGAAAATCGGGCATTTATACGTAAATCGGAGGATCTTGGAAAATCACGCATTTATACGTAAATCGGATTAAAACATAACAAAAATGTATGCTTTCCATAGACACTAATAACCGTGTTTTAATAAACGTTAAGTTTCAGAAATACCAACACATGAGATTTATGCGTAAATTGTAGGGAATTGTATATAAATCTAAGTATTTCATGTTATGAAAATGGTCACAGATCAGCTTTATTTGCAAACGCATTGCACATGTGCTCTTAAATCAATAGAACATAACAGCTTCTTAATATGTATTTAATGTGTTACATTAAATAAATTATATGTGGACATAAAATAATTAAATAAATTATATGTGAACTAAAATGTTTGTGGCTTTATAGGTATGGTAGAAAGAAGAAAAAGTTTACAAATTTTATGTTCTAGGCATGTGTTCATACATTAAATATATATATTTATGGTGCAATGAACCTTACATATAGGCAGTAAATACATCTTCTTTTATTACAAATATTTTATTATATTATTACAAACAGATACAATATTCACAAGTATAAGAACCAGAACTTATCATTGTATTTTCTCCAACGTTTGTTACCATGGCCTGGGTGACGGAGGCATGCGTGATGAATTTACTATTTGTGACCTTTGGCCTTGCTGGTGGAGCATTTGATGTTATAAAATACATATTTTCATTTATAATGTGTTCCAGTTCTAACATTTACAGATATACATGGATTAAATAAAACGTGTACATAGTGTAGATGGACTGACTGACATTATTTGAGTATCGATTTAAAAGCGTCCAACACTCACCCATGTTTCTATCGTGATCGTACTCGAGGAGTTTATGCTGATAAATTGTCCTCACTCGTAACTGTCGCTACTACCTGAGGCCTATATCATATTAAAAAACAGCGATTCAGCAGAGGATTATAACAAACGAGAGACTCAATGGTTCAACAATGGGAAAGGAGTCTGACTAGGTTCTATCCTATCCCCAGCACTCTTCAACATCTTGGCCCAGAGGATATTGTAACCAGATAATTTTATAAACATCTCATGAGTTGATTTTGTCGAACACCCCATGAAAAAAGATTAATATATTAATTTTGCATAAATTAAAAAATATTCTAACATTAAGTTATGCAATGAAGTAATTTAGTGAATAAAGGTAAATTATCTTATTAAAAAGGTTTGTGTGGAGAATTCGTGAAAATGGCCAAACTGGTTTTCAGAAAAATCCACCTAAACCTGATAACTCTAAATTTTGTCCTGATCTAGTGACTAATTTTGAAACAATGTTGTTTTATATTGGTGCTTTCCCCAAAATTGCCAGTGACTACATGTAGTGACTAAAGATAGTAACTACAGATAATGACTACAAATAGTGACTATACAGATGGTGACTACAGTTAGTGACTACAGATGGTGACTACAGTTAGTGACTACAGATGGTGACTGCAAAGAGTTACTACATATAGAGACTACAGATGGTGACTACAGAGAGTTACTACAGATAGTGACTACAGATGGTCACTACAGAGAGTTACTACAGATGGTGATTACATATAGTGACTACAGATGGTGACTACAGAGAGTTACTACAGATAGAGACTACAGTTAGTGACTACAGATGGTGACTACAGAGAGTTACTACAGATAGAGACTACAGTTAGTGACTACAGATGGTGACTACAGAGAGTTACTACAGATAGAGACTACAGTTAGTGACTACAGATGGTGACTACAGAGAGTTACTACAGATAGAGACTACAGTTAGTGACTACATATAGTGACTAGAGAGTGACTACCCGGATAGTGCCTATATATGGCTACCAAGTGAAAGATCTAATGCAGTAGTACATTCGACATCCGCGATACTATCCTGTAACGCAGTAACAACATCCGCGATACTGTCCTGTAGCACAGTAACAACATCCGCGATACTGTCCTGTAGCACAGTAACAACATCCGCTATACTGTCCTATAACACAGTAACAACATCCGTGATACTGTCCTATAACACAGTAACAACATCCGCCATACTGTCCTGTAACACAGTAACAACATCCGTGATACTGTCCTGTAACACAGTAACGACATCCGCGATACTGTCCTGCAGCACAGTAACAACATCCGCGATACTGTCCTGTAACACAGTAACAACATCCGCCATACTGTCCTGTAACACAGTAACAACATCCCTGATACTGTCCTGTAACACAGTAACAACATCCGCAATTCTGTCCTGTAACACAGTAACAACATATGCGATACTGTCCAGTAACACAGTAACAACATCCGTGATACTGTCCTGTAACACAGTAACGACATCCGTGATACTGTCCTGTAACACAGTAACAACATCCGCGATACTGTCCTGCAGCACAGTAACAACATCCGCGATACTGTCCTGTAACACAGTAACAACATTCGCCATACTGTCCTGTAACACAGTAACAACATCCCTGATACTGTCCTGTAACACAGTAACAACATCCGCAATTCTGTCCTGTAACACAGTAACAACATCTGCGATACTGTCCAGTAACACAGTAACAACATCCGTGATTCTGTTCTGTAACACAGTAACAATATCTGCGATACTGTCCTGTAACACAGTAACAACATCTGTGATATTGTCCTGTAACACAGTAACAACATCCGCCATACTGTCCTGTAACACAGTAACAATATCCGTGATACTGTCCTGTAACACAGTAACAACACCCGCAATTTGTCCTGTAACACAGTAACAACATCTGCGATACTGTCCTGTAACACAGTAACAACATATGTGATACTGTCCTGTAACACAGTAACAACATCCGTGACACTGTCCTGCAACACAGTAACAACATCTGCGATAATGTCCTGTAACACAGTAACAACATCCGCCATACTGTCTTGTAACACTGTAACAACATCCATGATACTGTCCTGTAACACAGTAACAACATCCGCCATACTGTCCTGTAACACAGTAACAACATCCGAGATACTGTCCAGTAACAACATCCGAGATGCTGTCTTGTAACACAGTAACAACATCCGTGATACTGTCCTGTAACACAGTAACAACATCCGCCATACTGTCCTGTAACACAGTAACAACATCCGCCATACTGACCTGTACCAACTGATGGGTGAATGTCTTAATTTGTTGACTTAATTGAAGCAGTGTTTTGCATTGCAAGTTACGTTGTTCTTTGCTTCGTTTCTTTCTCTTAGTTTGCCATAAGAATGATGAATATGACTATTAACTTTGAATTGAACTCTTTTATTAATTAATCAATTAATTATTGATGAATCCAACGTTGTAATATTCAAGGGTGGCTGTCACGATAGCGACCTTGTGGTCTTAGTGAGAGTCTCCCTGGTCAGTACAGTAACATCGTATCTACTAATTTTCTTTTCTATAAAATGTAAATATAGACTATTATGTTATTTAGTAATTTTCATTTGTTAGCAAATTACACCATTAATGTCTTCACGTTGATGTACCTATATTATGTCTCAATATATACTTTACGATGTTTATTATTTTGCTATTGGTTCTTGTACACATTGACCAAAATAAACTATATTCATTGTCATTACGTAAACGTCCCCAACTGATGGGTGGATGGCTTAATTTGTGATGACTTAATTCAAGCAGTGTTTTGTATTGCAAGTTACTTAAACGTCCCTGGCTGATGGGTGGATGGCTTAATTTGTGATGACTTAATTCAAGCAGTGTTTTGTATTGCAAGTTACGTAAACGTCCCTGGATGATGGGTGGATGGCTTAATTTGTGATGACTTAATTCAAGCAGTGTTTTGTATTGCAAGTTACGTAAACGTCCCTGGCTGATGGGTGGATGGCTTAATTTGTGATGACTTAATTCAAGCAGTGTTTTGTATTGCAAATTACGTAAAAGTCCCTGACTGATGGGTGGATGGCTTAATTTGTGATGACTTAATTCAAGCAGTGTTTTGTAATGCAAATTACGTAAACGTCCCTGGCTGATGGGTGGATGGCTTAATTTGTGATGACTTAATTCAAGCAGTGTTTTGTATTGCAAGTTATTACGTAAACGTCCCTGGCTGATGGGTGGATGGCTTAATTTGTGATGACTTAATTCAAGCAGTGTTTTGTATTGCAAGTTACGTAAACGTCCCTGGCTGATGGGTGGATGGCTTAATTTGTGATGACTTAATTCAAGCAGTGTTTTGTATTGCAAGTTACGTAAACGTCCCTGGCTGATGGGTGGATGGCTTAATTTGTGATGACTTAATTCAAGCAGTGTTTTGTATTGCAAGTTACGTAAACGTCCCTGGCTGATCGATGACGGTGGATGGCTTAATTTGTGATGACTTAATTCAAGCAGTATTTTGTATTGCAAGTTACGTAAACGTCCCTGGCCGATCGGTGGATGGCTTAATTTGTGATGACTTAATTCAAGCAGTGTTTTATATTGCAAGTTACGTAAACGTCCCTGGCTGATGGGTGGATGGCTTAATTTGTGATGACTTAATTCAAGCAGTGTTTTGTATTGCAAGTTACGTAAACGTCCCTGGCTGATGGGTGGATGGCTTAATTTGTGATGACTTAATTCAAGCAGTGTTTTGTATTGCAAGTTACGTAAACGTCGCTGGCCGATCGGTGGATGGCTTAATTTGTGATGACTTAATTCAAGCAGTGTTTTGTATTGCAAGTTACATAAACGTCCCTGGCTGATTGGTGGATGGCATAATTTGTGATGACTTAATTCAAGCAGTGTTTTGTATTGCAAGTTACGTAAACGTCGCTGGCCGATCGGTGGATGGCTTAATTTGTGATGACTTAATTCAAGCAGTGTTTTGTATTGCAAGTTACGTAAACGTCCCTGGCTGATGGGTGGATGGCTTAATTTGTGATCGACTTAATTCAAGCAGTGTTTTGTATTGCAAGTTACGTAAACGTCCCTGGCTGATGGGTGGATGGCTTAATTTGTGATGACTTAATTCAAGCAGTGTTTTGTAATGCAAATTACGTAAACGTCCCTGGCTGATGGGTGGATGGCTTAATTTGTGATGACTTAATTCAAGCAGTGTTTTGTATTGCAAGTTACGTAAACGTCCCTGGCCGATCGGTGGATGGCTTAATTTGTGATGACTTAATTCAAGCAGTGTTTTGTATTGCAAGTTACGTAAACGTCCCTGGCTGATGGGTGGATGGCTTAATTTGTGATGACTTAATTCAAGCAGTGTTTTGTATTGCAAGTTACGTAAACGTCCCTGGCCGATCGGTGGATGGCTTAATTTGTGATGACTTAATTCAAGCAGTGTTTTGTATTGCAAGTTACGTAAACGTCCCTGGCTGATGGGTGGATGGCTTAATTTGTGATGACTTAATTCAAGCAGTGTTTTGTATTGCAAGTTACGTAAACGTCCCTGGCTGATGGGTGGATGGCTTAATTTGTGATGACTTAATTCAAGCAGTGTTTTGTATTGCAAGTTACGTAAACGTCGCTGGCCGATCGGTGGATGGCTTAATTTGTGATGACTTAATTCAAGCAGTGTTTTGTATTGCAAGTTACATAAACGTCCCTGGCTGATTGGTGGATGGCTTAATTTGTGATGACTTAATTCAAGCAGTGTTTTGTATTGCAAGTTACGTAAACGTCGCTGGCCGATCGGTGGATGGCTTAATTTGTGATGACTTAATTCAAGCAGTGTTTTGTATTGCAACTTACGTAAACGTCCCTGGCTGATGGGTGGATGGCTTAATTCAAGCAGTGTTTTGTATTGCAAGTTACGTAAACGTCCCTGGCTGATGGGTGGATGGCTTAATTTGTGATGACTTAATTCAAGCAGTGTTTTGTAATGCAAATTACATAAACGTCCCTGGCTGATGGGTGGATGGCTTAATTTGTGATGACTTAATTCAAGCAGTGTTTTGTATTGCAAGTTACGTAAACGTCCCTGGCTGATGGGTGGATGGCTTAATTTGTGATGACTTAATTCAAGCAGTGTTTTGTATTGCAAGTTACGTAAATGTCCCTGGCTGATGGGTGGATGGCTTAATTTGTGATGACTTAATTCAAGCAGTGTTTTGTATTGCAAGTTACGTAAACGTCCCTGGCCGATCGGTGGATGGCTTAATTTGTGATGACTTAATTCAAGCAGTGTTTTGTATTGCAAGTTACGTAAACGTCCGTGGCTGATGGGTGGATGGCTTAATTTGTGATGACTTAATTCAAGCAGTGTTTTGTATTGCAAGTTACGTAAACGTCCCTGGCTGATGGGTGGATGGCTTAATTTGTGTTAACTTAATTCAAGCAGTGTTTTGTATTGCAAGTTACGTAAACGTCCCTGGCTGATGGGTGGATGGCTTAATTTGTGATGACTTAATTCAAGCAGTGTTTTGTATTGCAAGTTACGTAAACGTCGCTGGCCGATCGGTGGATGGCTTAATTTGTGATGACTTAATTCAAGCAGTGTTTTGTATTGCAAGTTACATAAACGTCCCTGGCTGATTGGTGGATGGCTTAATTTGTGATGACTTAATTCAAGCAGTGTTTTGTATTGCAAGTTACGTAAACGTCCCTGGCTGATCGGTGGATGGCTTAATTTGTGATGACTTAATTCAAGCAGTGTTTTGTATTGCAAGTTACATAAACGTCCCTGGCCGATCGGTGGATGGCTTAATTTGTGATGACTTAATTCAAGCAGTGTTTTGTATTGCAAGTTACGTAAACGTCCCTGGCTGATCGGTGGATGGCTTAATTTGTGATGACTTAATTCAAGCAGTGTTTTGTATTGCAAGTTACATAAACGTCCCTGGCCGATCGGTGGATGGCTTAATTTGTGATGACTTAATTCAAGCAGTGTTTTGTATTGCAAGTTACGTAAACGTCCCTGGCTGATCGGTGGATGGCTTAATTTGTGATGACTTAATTCAAGCAGTGTTTTGTATTGCAAGTTACATAAACGTCCCTGGCCGATCGGTGGATGGCTTAATTTGTGATGACTTAATTCAAGCAGTGTTTTGTATTGCAAGTTACATAAACGTCCCTGGCTGATCGGTGGATGGCTTAATTTGCCACACGTTATAATTGATACTCCAAAATTAGTTATGGAAGAAATATTCACTCACAGTTTACGTGGTTTTGTTTACTATTTTAAACCTGATCTCTTACAAAAATATGAACACATATGTACACTATCAAGTTGTTATATATATCAACAAAATCTGTAAAACTAATAATATACATACTAGTATTTAGGAATTAATCTAAATTCAATTAACAAAAACTGTACTACCCACAAGCATACCGTCACTTACACTCTGGACACAGGCACACTTACACTCTGGACACAGGCACACTTACACTCTGGACACAGGTACACGTACACTCTGGACACAGGCACACTTACACTCTGGACACAGGTACACTTACACTCTGGACACAGGTACACTTACACTCTGGACACAGGTACACTTACACTCTGGACACAGGCACACTTACACTCTGGACACAAGCACACTTGCACTCTGGACACAGGCACACTTGCACTCTGGACACAGGCACACTTGCACTCTGGACACAGGCACACTTGCACTCTGGACACAGGCACACTTGCACTCTGGACACAGGCACACTTGTACTCTGGACACAGGCACACTTGCACTCTGGACACAGGCACACTTGCACTCTGGACACAGGCACACTTGCACTCTGGATACAGGCACACTTGCACTCTGGACACAGGCACACTTACACTCTGGACACAGGTACACAAAGACATAGTATGAAAAAAGACACCGTATTAAAAAAGTGATAATAATATAGATATATACGAAGAGAGACCAATTATAATATTTTGACATGAGTGGCTTCTATGATAGCGACGTGTCTGTCTTATTAGGAGTCACTCACCCATTTTCACTGTTCTTTGTTTTACTATAACAGTATTTAGTAGTCATTTTAAGAGTTTATTTATAGTTGAAATATGTAACATCTATAGCTGTATATTGTACACTGTAATTTAACATGGGGTAAGAAATAAACATTTTGTTCTGATGTAGCCAGCAGCAATCGCTGAAACACATAATATTGTGAACAATTGATTAACATCCAGTACATAGATTAAACTGGTAAGAGCTCTTAACCCATAGGGAATCTTGAAGACACTGTAGAGATTGAAAACAGTTAGAAACAAATGCACAGTTGTTGAAAGAGTACCACAAGGGAACAGTGGAGAATAAAGGGTTGCTACTTTTCTCATAAGTGGTCGTAGATTCAGCGTTAAAAACAGCACTTGTCCAGAACAAGCCATAATTGGACTGGGCAAGTAGAACGACCCTTTAGTGTTATCTAGTGAACAAGTGAAAAGTTACAGTAAATACCATGTAAGTGACAGTCACAGCTGGTAGAACCCAGCAACAATGTTACATACCAGTTCTCAAGGTCCAACACAGCAATGTTGGGCCACGTGTTTATGTTGTAGAACTGCATGAATCTCTGGCCTTCACTACTATCATGGTAGCCCTTCTTCAGACACAACACAACAATGTTGGGCCACGTGTTTATGTTGTAGAACTGCATGAATCTCTGGCCTTCACTACTATCATGGTAGCCCTTCTTCAGACACAACACAACAATGTTGGGCCATGTGTTTATGTTGTAGAACTGCATGAATCACTGGCCTTCACTGCTATCATGGTAGCCCTTCTACAGACACAACACAACAATGTGATATACATATACATGTCATGGAAACAACATATGAGCTGGCATATTCATATACATGTCATGGAAACAACATGAGCTGGCATATACATATACATGTCATGGAAACAACATATGAGCTGGCATATACATGTCATGGAAACAACATATGAGCTGTCATATACATGTCATGGAAACAACATATGAGCTGGCATATTCATATGGATGTCATGGAAACAACATATGAGCTGGCATATACATATACATGTCATGGAAACAACATATGAACTGGCATATACATATACATGTCATGGAAACAACATATGAGCTGACATATACATGTCATGGAAAAAACATATGAGCTGACATATACATGTCATGGAAACAACATATGAGCTGACATATACATGTCATGGAAACAACATATGAGCTGGCATATACATATACATGTCATGGAAACAACATATGAGCTGGCATATACATATACATGTCATGGAAACAACATATGAGCTGGCATATACATATACATGTCATGGAAACAACATATGAGCTGGCATATACATATACATGTCATGGAAACAACATATGAGCTGACATATACATAATATACATGTCTAGGAAACAGGGGCATTCGACGTGTCACCGCAGTCTCAAGGTCAAAGAAGCTTTAGGCACTGATTGGTCAAGCATCAATTGTAAGATTTCACTAGAAGCTCCAATTTTGAAAATAAATTATGGGTAAACCACAGGCGTGATATTACTGACTGTAGTTGCAAACGGTCATACCGCATTAACTGTTTTACGTGTATAGGACACAGGATTGCCTGTTGTTTCCCTTTAAGAAAACAGCCAAACATTGCTACTCACCAGGGACTTAGTCAGAGGCCTGTCTGTCTCTTTAATCAGCAACTGGCCTATTGAAGACAATATCAAAGATGCAAGTGCCCAGTTATCTTTTGCTCTTATGTTGCACTTGGACATCAAATTCTTAGTGGCTGAGCAGATTTTACAGACAAATGCAGCGGCGCGAAAGCAACACCAATGGCAATGGACTTCATCTTCGACGCTCACAAATGGCACCGTCTGTTCTAGGCGACTGGGTTTTTGTTTAACGACCATTTGGAGTAGCCCACGTGTCTTGATTTTTAATGATAAAACAATGTTTTTTAAATTGTTGTAAAACTAAATCATCATGTTATTTTATGGGCATGATTGGCTGACATTTTGATTAAGTTTTATATTATCCACCAGAGGCGCCACAGGGTAAATCAGGTAACCCATACCTAAATTATCATGTGGCGCCTCTGGTGGATAATATAAAACTTAAATCAAAATGCGAGTTAAAACTGTTTGCATTCACGGCAACCCCTGCTTAATCTTATAAATATTGAAATAAATATCATGTCAGCAAATAATATATTGTAATATATAAGAATTATGCTTAATGGTATAATTTATGGGCCCCCATAATTTAAAAAAATCCACAATATTAGTAGCATCAATGTGCAAATATCGTGTGGTGTGTGGTGTGTGTATGAGCGTGTGAACGTGTGTGCGTGCGTGCGTGCGTGCGTGCGTGCATGTGTGTATGAGCGTGTGTGTATCTAAATGTTAACAGTAATCACAGTTACTGTTGATCACTTCATCAAACAAATATCGGTATCCATTAATAAAACATCTGATACATGACCCTGCATACTGGACTGCTTAATGTGAACACATGAACTGACCAACACACAAATTGACCAACACACAAACTGACCTACACACAAACTAACTGACACACAAAGAGACCAACACACAAACTGACCAACACACAAACTGACCAAGACATGAACTGATCAACACACAAACTGACCAACACACGAACTGATCAACACACAAACTGAACGACACACAAACTGATCAACACACGAACTGATCAACACACAAACTGACCAACATTCAAACTAACTGCCACACAAACTGACCAACACACAAACTGACCAACACATAAACTGACCGACATACAACCTGACCAACACACAAACTGACCGAGAAACAAACTGACCAACAAACAAACTGACTGATACACAAACTGACCAACACAAAATGATAAACATTCAAACTGACCAACACATACTTACTGACACACAAATTGACCAATACACAAACAGACCAAAACAAACTGACCAACACATAAACTAACCAACACACAAACTGATCTACACAGAAACTGACCAACACACAAACTGATTTACACATAAACTGACCAACACACAAACTGAATGACACACAAACTGAGCTACACAAACTGATCTACATACAAACTGAATGACACAAACTGACCGACACACAAACTGACCAACACTCAAACTAATCTACACACAAACTGACCGACACACAAACTGACCAACACAAAAACTGACCAACAATGGCTGGCTTCTTACTAGTCTCGCTGAAGTTCTCGTGAAGTATCGCCATGACAACCTTCAGGTCCAACTGTGTCACGTTGACCTGTCATTGACAAACAACCCACACTTTACCTAAGGATGTTTCATTATGTAAATTTATAAAGCACATTTCTACATAACAAATTATTTTTTCTAATAACGAATAGGAAGAAACCTGAAGTATAAAAGATAAATTGTGGCATAATTTTCTGCAGATAAAACTATTAAAAATCCTTTAAAATATCACTATATGGAAATATGTTTCTTTCTTCTTCTTCCCCTTGCTCCCTTGCGGGGTGGGGTCCACGTCACTTGGTAGCTTCTTCTTCTTCCCCTTGCTCCCTTGCGGGGTGGGGTCCACGTCACTTGGTAGCTTCTTCTTCTTCCCCTTGCTCCCTTGCGGGGTGGGGTCCACGTCACTTGGTAGCTTCTTTTTCTTCCCCTTGCTCCCTTGCGGGGTGGGGTCCACGTCACTTGGTAGCTTCTTTTTCTTCCCCTTGTTCCCTTGCGGGGTGGGGTCCACGTCACTTGGTAGCTTCTTTTTCTTCCCCTTGCTCCCTTGTGGGGTGGGGTCCACGTCACTTGGTAGCTTCTTTTTCTTCCCCTTGCTCCCTTGCGGGGTGGGGTCCACGTCACTTGGTAGCTTCTTTTTCTTCCCCTTGCTCCCTTGTGGGGTGGGGGTCCACGTCACTTGGTAGCTTCTTCTACTTTTCTTGTCAGTTCTTTCCACCTCTCTCTCTCTCGTCCGCAATGGCCGTCCATTCATGGCTGTTCACGCCAGCCCTCCCCAGGTCTTGTTTTATGCTGTCGTTCCATCTCAGCCTTGGTCTTCCTCTCCTTCGTCTGCCACCCTCTTCTACTTTCCACGCTCTTTTCGCCAGTCTGTCTTCACCCATTCTATGTACATGTCCCGCCCATCTCATTCTGCTACCGGCTACTTTCCTCTTTAGATGTTTTTTCATTCCAATCTCCTCTCTCAATTCCTTCATCTTCCTTCTATCCTCTCGCGTTACTCTACATATTCTTCTGACCCAGTTGTTTTCTGCCACCTGTAGTTTCTCCTCCTGTCTCTCTGCCAATGGCAGTGTTCCCAACCCATATATACAGGCTGGTACAACGCAGGCTTCTAACACTTTTCCTTTCAGTTGTTTCTTCAGTGTTCTGTCCCACATAATGCCTTCTACCCTCTTCCATGCTGCTGCTCCTGCTTGCACCCTCCTCTGTATTTCTTTACTACTCCTTCCATCCTCACACACTGTACCGCCCAGGTATACAAAGCTGTTCACTTGTTTAATGGTCTTTCCGTCAACAACTACATGCAGATCTACCTCCTGTTCACCTATCCACATTACTTCAGTCTTCTCCAGATTCATTCAGAGGCCGTGTTTTCTGAAGGTGTCACTCCATTCTTGCAATGCTTTCTGTAGTTCGTCTTTGTTATCAGCCACCACTGCTAGGTCGTCTGCATACAGTATCTTCTTAAGTTCTTCCTGCTCTGATATCTTTCCACTGATCAGGTTCATCACCATAATGCATCATATGTTCCTCTCCCTTTCCTAAATCCCTTCTCCGATTTTGCTCTACAATGTAAGCTTCACCCTAGCATCCATTATCCTTTCCAACAAGTTCAGGGCTTGGCTCAGTAATGTGACGCCTCTGTATCTCCCTGGGTCACGGATGTCCATTTCCCCCTTCCATATCCGCACAATCACTCCTCTTCGCCACTCTGCTGGTATCTCTCCTGCTGTGAAGCACACATTAAACAGCCTCATCAGCCACTTGATTCCAACTAGTCTGTTTGCTTTCACCATTTCCACTGAGAGTTCATCCACTCTTACAGCCTTTCCAGTTTTCATCTTCTTTACTGCTTTCTCCACCTCTTCTTCTGTTATTGTCCTCACCTCTAGCTCTCTCCTGACAGTATGAGGTATCTCTATCTCATATTCTTCCTCCGGATTTAGTAGTTTCTTGAAGTACTCCTCCCAAACACCCAGCACTTGTTTTGCTCCAGTGACCAGTGTCCCGTCGC
Source organism: Paraescarpia echinospica (assembly GCA_020002185.1). Taxonomy (NCBI): domain Eukaryota; kingdom Metazoa; phylum Annelida; class Polychaeta; order Sabellida; family Siboglinidae; genus Paraescarpia; species Paraescarpia echinospica. The sequence continues at coordinate 51,714 of JAHLWY010000230.1, forward strand.
TTCTCTTCATTGCTGATGTTCGTATAGTATATTTGCTGTCTCTATCTCTATCCCTGGCAAGTTTGAAGATCAGTTTTTTCCCTCCATCTTCTTCAATCTTATCACATAATTCCTGCTGTTTTTCCTCTCTTGCTTTAGCAACTGCCTTATCTGCTGCCTTCTTCTTCTCCTGGTACTTCTGCTTCAGCCTTGTCTTTTCTTCATCACTTGCTTCTTCCACAAACTTCAGTGCCTCCTTTTTTTCATATTGCTTGTTCAACTTCCTGGTTCCACCACCACTGTTCTTTCTTCTTTCGACTTTATGTTCGGCCACATATCTCCTCAGCTGTTCTAACAAAGCCTTCCTTAAGTGCTTTCCACTCTGATTCCACATCCTCCCTTTGTTCTTGGAGTAGCCTGAACTTCCTCTCTACTTCGGTTTTGTATTGGGCCATCACCTCTCCTTCACATTGCCACCATTTTATTACCTGTCTTTGTTTCTTCCTTCCCTGTTTGCCTCTTCCTATCCACATTTCATAAACCGCTGGTTTATGTTGGCTCGTTATGTGCTCTCCTGCCAGAACTTTGCAGTCCCTAACCTTGTTCAACTGGCTGCTTCTAACAATCAGCAGATCTATCTCTGTTCTGTTGTTTCTACTTCTGTATGTGATCTTGTGTGATTCCTTCTTCTGAAAGAAGGAGTTTACCACCACTAGCTGATTTCTGCCTAGCATCTCGACCAGATCTTGCCCCTCTCTGTTTCTTGTTCCATATCCGTACTTTCCTAAGGTCTCCTCACTGTTCTGTCTCTTTCCTACATGTGCATTTAAATCACCTGCCGCAACCAGCATTGTCTCCGGCTCCACGTGCCCAATAACTTCTTCCAGGTTGTTTTGGAATGCATCCTTGTCTTCTTGAGCTCTCCCTGTCTGCAGTGTGTAGATCGATAGTATGCACACCATCTCTCCACCAACTAACATCCACACTGCAATTATCCTGCCTTCCCATCGTTCCACCCTGATGACTTCCTTGCTGTATTCCTCCTTCGTAATCACTCCCACTCCATTCGTCCTTCCATCTCCCCCTGCATGCAGCATCTTAAACCCTTCTCCCAGATCCACTGCCCGGTCCCCTTTCCACTTGGTTTCTTGTACCCCCATCACTGACAGTTGCCGCCTCTTCATTAGCTCCACCACCTCCACCCGTTTCCTCGTCATTGTTCCCACATTGAGAGTGGCAAACCGGACTTCGCATGAGAGTCGATGCCGGCTGTTCGACCCTCCAGGTCTTCGTTGATTTCTCGCTGGTGCCCGAGTCCCAGCGCGTCGGTTCCCCCGCACGCGTTAGCCAATCTCGTAATTACTAAGTGACATAGCATATAATTGAGGTCATTTATTCGAGCCACATGGTGCTGCCCATGCTGACCCATGTTGTGGGTTTGTCTTCCAGGTTTTCCTTCCCATAGGTCAATGTCTTCCATGACTAGTGGACTTGATCTGTCCATGGTTTGAAGTCAGAGTTTTCCTTCTCCTAGACCCACTGCCTGTCAAGGCTAATGAGTTGGGTATAACTAGGTTTTAAATCACAGTTGTCCCTCTCTATATATGTGGAAATAAATTACAGAATTAGACACTAATAAAGATTGACGTATTAGCAGTTATCGTTAATTACATGTTATTTTAACATAACATTCACTAAATAATCATTATTTTGATTTTATTTTGATATCTATTAATAGTCCCCAAATTAAGCATTAATTACGAGTAACTGTTTACATAAGAGTTTGTGACTTAAACCAATATTACATGATGAAATTATTCATTCTATACTCTACAAACCTTGTGAAGGTCAAGTCGCAGGTTAGTTGGGTCAACGATCGTGTGAACGTGCTCGATGTATCCATTCATATTTAGTTTCCCTCTGAAATCATGAAACTTTGAATGGTAATGTATTTCATAATCTATTATCTAAATAACTACAATAATGATGCCATATACAGCAAACGTTATAAAACAATTTACATTTTTTAAACAGTGACATCAAGATACAACTAATTTAGAAATACACTGAAATTAAAAAAGAAAATGTGTTTCAAAATGTTCCTTTGCATTAAAATGAAGTCACATTAATTATAATTTATTTTGGGGGTTGTCGTTTACTGGAAAGATGCTAATTAAACATTGCAAAGTATATTCGAGGATTGAAAAAGTTATTCAAAAGGGGATCACAATGTTTTGGAATGCTTGTGATGCTTTGGTGACCAGATTCACTATTACGTTCACTTCACTATTACGTTCACTTCACTATTACGTTCACTTCACTATTACGTTCACTTTGCTATTACGTTCACTTTGCTATTACGGTTACTTCGGCTCAGTTCATAGAGTGGTCATTATACCAAGGCTTAACTTTTAAAATATTATAAATTATTATGGTAATTAGTAGCATTAGTGACATCAGAACAGTTGCGCGAAGTGGAAATTGGAGGGACAAGATTGCCAATAAATGTAGCACACAAAAAACATGATGATGATGATGAAGATTATGAAGCCAATGATGATGGGGCATGAAATGGGTAGCGATGGACAAGCGGACGGTAGTGCTGGAATGTTGATCGAAGGAACCTCAGTTTGAATCCTGGTACTGACCACTCTGTCAACACTTGGGGCCAATTGCATTCACCGTGTGTTGTCTGTTTTTCGGAAGAGACGCCATAAACCATTGGTCTCTTCCATGTGGTCTCTGTGCCAGGGGAAGTAAGAGACGCCATAAACCACTGGTATCTTCCATGTAGTCTCTGTGCAAGGGGAAGTAAAATACGCCATAAACCATTGGTCTCTTCCATGTGGTCTCTGTGCCAGGGGAAGTAAGAGACGCCATAAACCATTGGTCTCTTCCATGTGGTCTCTGTGCCAGGGGAAGTAAGAGACGCCATAAACCATTGGTCTCTTCCATGTGGTCTCTGTGCCAGGGGAAGTAAGAGATGCCATAAACCATTCGTCTCTTCCATGTGGACTCTGTGCCAGGGGAAATAAGAGACGCCATAAACCATTGGTCTCTTCCATGTGGTCTCTGTGCCAGGGGAAGTAAGAGACACCATACACCATTGGTCTCTTCCATGTGGTCTCTGTGCCAGGGGAAGTAAGAGACGCCATAAACCATTGGTCTCTTCCATGTGGTCTCTGTGCCAGGGGAAGTAAGAGACGCCATAAACCGTTGGTCTCTTCCATGTGGTCTCTGTGCCAGGGGAAGAAAGAGATGCCATAAACCATCGGTCTCTTCCATGTGGTCTCTGTGCCAGGGGAAGTAAGAGACGCCATAAACCGTTGGTCTCTTCCATGTGGTCTCTGTGCCAGGGGAAGTAAGACACGCCATAAACCATTGGTCTCTTCCATGTGCCAGGGGAAGTAAAAGATCCCACGATGGGAAATGGAAAAACCTGTCATGGACTCACTGAGCTGGGATCTCATTCTCTAAACTCTCATAAACCTTAATGCGAGAATAATCAACCAAATGATTGTGAGCATCTACGGAAGAAGTACTTGATTACTTTGACGGCCTCCACCTTCAGATACATGTTGTCCCACTTCTGTGTGATTCCACCGACATCAGAGTCATCAAAGGAGTTCGTCACATGCACGTCACCGAGCTTGAGAATGATGACACTCTGAGGTACAAGGGTAGAGGGCGCTTTGATGTCGACCGTCAGTCGGATCCGACTCCCCTGTTCCTGAACGTCCTGGATCTAGAACAGAATCAGAGAGACTTAATTAAGAATACTATACACTGTTCTTCCCCTCTTTGCCCCTATTATAATGAAAATGAATAATATACACTGTTCTTCTCCTCTTTGCCCCTATTATAATGATAATGAATAATATACACTGTTCTTCTCCTCTTTGCCCCTATTATAATGATAATGAATAATATACACTGTTCTTCTCCTCTTTGCCCCTATTATAATGATAATGAATAATATACACTGTTCTTCTCCTCTTTGCCCCTATTATAATGATAATGAATAATATACACTGTTCTTCTCCTCTTTGCCCCTATTATAATGATAATGAATAATATACACTGTTCTTCTCCTCTTTGCCCCTATTATAATGATAATGAATAATATACACTGTTCTTCTCCTCTTTGCCCCTATTATAATGATAATGAATAATATACACTGTTCTTCTCCTCTTTGCCCCTATTATAATGATAATGAATAATATACACTGTTCTTCTCCTCTTTGCCCCTATTATAATGATAATGAATAATATACACTGTTCTTCTCCTCTTTGCCCCTATTATAATGATAATGAATAATATACATTGTTCTTCTCCTCTTTGCCCCTATTATAATGATAATGAATAATACACACTGTTCTTCTCCTCTTTGCCCCTATTATAATGATAATGAATAATATACACTGTTCTTCTCCTCTTTGCCCCTATTATAATAATAACGAATAATATACATCGTTCTTCTCCTCTTTGCCCCTATTATAATGATAATGAATAATATACACTGTTCTTCTCCTCCTTGCCCCTATTATAATGAATAATATACATTGTTCTTCTCCTCTTTGCCTCTATTATAATTATAATGAATAATATACACTGTTTTCCTCCTCTCTGCCCCTATTATAATGAATAATATATGCTGTTCTTCTCCTATTTGCCCCTATTATAATGATAACGAATAATATACACTGTTCTTCTCCTCCTTGCCCCTATTATAATGATAACGAATAATATACACTGTTCTTCTCCTCCTTGCCCCCATTATAATGATTAATATACACTATTCTTCTCCTCCTTGCCCCTATTATAATGATAATGAATAATATACACTATTCTTCTCCTCCTTGCCCCTATTATAATGATAATGAATAATATACACTGTTCTTCTCCTCTTTGCCCCTATTATAATGATAATGAATAATATACACTGTTCTTCTCCTCCTTGCCCCTATTATAATGATAATAGGGGCAAATAATATACACTGTTCCAGGGTTGGGTTCAATTACATTGATCAATTACAATTACATGACTGGATAATTTTCAATTACAGTTACAATTATTTAGCATTTCAAATTTCAAATACAATTACCATCCCAAAATATATTCAATTACAATTATAATTGTCTATTACAATCATAATTGTCCCACATCCAACATTTATATCATTACCACACAATTGGCTTCTCAGCACCTTGCAGCCCTCAAGCTTACTAGAAAATAATTCCACAGTGAAAGGATAGTGTTAGTGCATAGCCTTATTTAACTAAATTACAATTAGTACAGCTAGCCTGTGTAGCACTGGACCACAGGCCTATCTTTGTTCTTGGCCTCCTACTTGACACTTCCCAACTGCTGAACCCTGCTACAGTTACAGCTAGTGCTTCAATGGGTCAGCTCTATATGCCCTCCCCAATGGTAGAGAAGCCATGTTTTTATCTCTCTATCAGTGCTTCCAATGTGCCATGTCAAATATTTGTTTGATCTCTCCTTTCAAATTAACTTCAAGTCATGGCATTGGCTGGTATTTGGAACTAACAGTTTTTTTGAAGTTAATTTGAAAGGAAAGATCAAACAAATATTTACACTGAAAGAGGTATGATATGCACTTTTATGCTACTAATTGTTTATTATACCTCGAATTGGAAAATATAATAATCTCTATCAACTATGTTGGATTTAGAAACTAAAGTGTATTACTATATATTTTCAACACTTATTTAAATAAGGGTATATAATCCATACATAAACAATTTATGATACACCAAAACTTTCTATGCAGCGCTGGGGTTTTGTCAGCTGGGGTTTTGTCCTCACACCAAGCCCACCTGAATAATATACACTGTTCTTCTCCTCCTTACCCCTATTATAATGATAATGAATAATATACACTGTTCTTCTCCTCCTTACCCCTATTATAATGATAATGAATAATATACACTGTTCTTCTCCTCCTTACCCATATTATAATGATAATGAATAATATACACTGCTCTTATTCATACAGCCTAGTGAACTGGAACAATACACAATGAACGAACTAGCCCATGACTCAAACTGGCAGCAACAGGATTGGAACCCAGGTTCTCTTAATTGACAGTCTGATGCTTTTGCCATTAAATGCACTAACATAAACATTCCTGTTTAAAAACTGGAAAAGGACTGTTCAGACTATGTATCAAAAGACATAAGCAATTGTATTGGTCTGTTGTTTGTTTGTTTATCCGTTTGACCACACGGTCTTCGCTGGTCATTTCCAGCATTCACCTTACTTGGAAAATCATCATACGCTCCACATAACCACTCCACCCCTGTGACTTTGCCCCCCCCCCCCGAGAGATGTACCATGGATGCGGTCTGTTGGGCAAGCCCGTAGTAGCCCAAGAACATCTGTAATTGTTTCACCTTCGCCTCCGTCTGAGTGCGGCCTTGGTGGCAGCTGTAGTCAAACACTCCACTCGTCTGAAACAGGAGGTAACATGATTTAACCAGATTTAACCACCAGATTAACCATAATGTAGAACATTTAACCAGATTTAACAAAACCAGATTTAACGAGATGTAAGAAGATTGCCACCTAGAGTAGAAATCCCAGAAGGCAGGTGGATAGGGAAGCCCTAGGGTTATCAACAGTCTATTTCTTATCTATGTATAATGCACGTTTCTCAGATATTTGTTAATTTTGGTTTTGCCTTAAACTAATTAAATGCTCATCTATCTGAAATTGCAAGTTACAGATAAATAATTCGTAGTAACGCTGTGAGAACTGTTATGAACACAAACGAGTTATGACGTTGTCTCATTTGATTACCCGTGCCAGAAATAGGACTGTGTAACATCATCTGTGAGAAGGTAGACTTCATGAAAGATCACTAATAATTGCAGTCCAAATAAATAGGACTGTGTCACATCATCTGTGAGAAGGTAGACTTCATGAAAGATCACTAATAATTGGAGTCCAAATAAATAGGACTGTGTGACATCATCTGTGAGAAGGTAGACTTCATGAAAGATCACTAATAATTGGAGTCCAAATAAATAGGACTGTGTGACATCATCTGTGAGAAGGTAGACTTCATGAAAGATCACTAATAATTGGAGTCCAAATAAATAGGACTGTGTAACATCATCTGTGAGAAGATAGACTTCATAAAAGATCACTAATAATTGGAGTCCAAATAAATAGGACTGTGTGACATCATGTGTGAGAAGGTAGACTTCATAAAAGATCACTAATAATTGGAGTCCAAATAAATAGGACTGTGTGACATCATCTGTGAGAAGATAGACTTCATAAAAGATCACTAATAATTGGAGTCCAAATAAATAGGACTGTCTGACATCATCTGTGAGAAGATAGACTTCATAAAAGATCACTAATAATTGGAGTCCAAACAAATAGGACTGTGTGACATCATCTGTGAGAAGGTAGACTTCATAAAAGATAACTAATAATTGGAGTCCAAATAAATAGGACTGTGTGACATCATCTGTGAGAAGGTAGACTTCATAAAAGATCACTAATAATTGGAGTCCAAATAAATAGGACTGTGTGACATCATCTGTGAGAAGGTAGACTTTATGAAAGATCACTAATAATTGGAGTCCAAATAAATAGGACTGTGTGACATCATCTGTGAGAAGGTAGATTTCATAAAAGATCACTAATAATTGGAGTCCAAATAAATAGGACTGTGTGACATCATCTGTGAGAAGGTAGACTTCATAAAAGATCACTAATCATTGGAGTCTAAATACATAGATAGGAAAGTTATTTTGACAGAGGTGTCTGTATACATAAGGTACATAGAGAGGTGAAACGACCCCACCGTTACGTTGATTCTAACCTAGATATAGTGTCATTCTTCAGCATTGAGTGTTTGTACTATATTTGGTGAGGTCGACTGGTGTGCTTGGTTAGCAGTGTACCATGCAGTACGTCTACTGAGATTACAATAGTAATGCCATTGTTTTCTATATCTCTTACAGGAATACTGCTATAATGGTTGTATGTGCCAATATGTGGGCTCTATGAGGTACAGGAGACTAGTATGAGCACAGTAACAGGTGTGCGGTTGGGTTTTAGACCCCCATATCTGTCTTAAACATATCCCATTTTAATAAAAAAAAAATTTTAGGGTATCCAAAAACATACCGTGTCCAAATGCATACATTCGCTACGGCCCTCACCTTAAGTTTGAGCACGTGGCTGTGTACAACGTCAGGCTCAGCGAACAGAACAATATCTGGCTTCCTGAACCATCCAGACACCGTCAGTGTTGCGCTGCCGCCTAGTGGGCGTGACCTCACCGACAATCTTGCCATCTGGGCCTTGACCTTTGACCTGGTCATGTCCTTGGGAACTTGGAGAGCTTCGCTATGGAAGTGTGCTATAGACTAGAGATAGGCCACGCACAGGTTCACCCGAACCATCTCCAGGTTGACATCAACTGAAACGAATCATTACGTCAGCATGTCGCAAGGTAAATAGGTCAGTTCTTATACAGCACAATATCCAGTCCTTAGGACTGTTCAAAACCTTTACTCCCTGGCACACCTGTTCAATCGAATACCATCTTGACTTCTCTCGGAAGCCATGCAGCAATTAATGTGCGAAGACTATTCGTACACAAATATCCACCACTGTCTATAGCCAGGTACTCGATCATGCAGCTGAGTGAACTGGAGCAACGTACAGAGAATGAAGTTGTCCAAGATTAAAAATGGTAGCACAAGCTATGAACCCGGGTTCTCTCGACTGAGAGTCCGATGCTCTACCAACAACACCACTGCGCTCCACAGAGGTACACTAGGTGGCAGCGGAAACCATATTTTTAAGATAACTATTTTACAAACATGAGCTGATTAAAATTACTGCCAGATAACTATCTCGCTTAATTAACTCTTTTTCCCTATTACGACTTTTCACGTAGTTACCCTTGCTATACCAACTACGACTTTTCAGGTAGTTGTGTAGGCTTATCGAATTACCTCTAGAAACCGTGCACATATTCCTATGACATCACAAGATGTGTGTACGTGTACTTGGCCGGGACACTTCCGTTTTGTAAACACTTGTCAGTTGTAAGTTTCAACGGTAATTTTGAGCGTTTTACATGAATAAATACACTGCTAAGTTTCATTGTTGTTCAAAGGGGCCGACACCATTGATGATGTTCCTGCATTTTCTCATGATTCGGACAATGTTTTGGACAGTAATTCAGTGGTTGTTTTCACTCGATCAATGCCAAGCACAAGTGGTAATGATGTTTATGACAGTTGGATGCGACTTGTGCATGAACCTGAATACTCAACAGTCCACCGGTGGCAGTTATTTTGATGGTTTTCATGGACGCAGAGGACGAATAGTCAACATTTTCGTAGTTAGAAACGTTTGCGATTTTGATTTCAATGCTGGTCAAAAGCTGATACGTGAGTTTGATTTACACAATTACATTTGGCACCAGTGGAATCAGGACTTAATTCCAAAGATTTCAATAACTGATGCTTGCAATCACAAAGTATTAATAACTGTCATAATGGCACCTGAAGTTGTAATTCTTTTAAGTTTGTATGAACTCAAACATATATAAAACAATTTGTATTATAAAGTTAAGATATACCTACACTTATAAAAGTTACGTTGTTACAAAGATAGTTTTATTAGCTTTCATTTGATATATAGTTTTTTGGCACTTGCTAATGAATAGTGTAACAAATACAAAATTAACGTAGTCCACGCAGACAAAAACATGACATCAGTACAAAAGAAAATTTGCTTGGGAACTAGGAGTTTTATTTGGGACAGGCCTCTGAGATCAAAAGAGTTCAATGACGTCACAACATATCTTACCTGCACAGTAAGTTGTCACTGAAGACTGAATTACACAACTTTTATACCCAACACCACAATTGGTCGTGGCTCCTACCTTTGAACCCTACCCTCTTCTCCATCTTTCTTTCTTATTTGGTCATGCATGACCAGTTAAAGAACTATTGTACGTGGCTGGTAAGAAAATATACATTTTTTGTATCATGACTTCATATTTCCCCACATTTGGGATTAGACACTGGAACTTTTAACATATGTGGAATTAAACAAACCACCCCTTTGTATATATTATGACTGACTTGCTGTTGTACCTGTTGTTTAATTATGTTTATTTGTTAATTATCTTTATGCAGGTTGGTCTTCAATAATATGAATATGCTATAAAATACTACATAGGAAAGTTACCTTACACTAGATATGTACAACAGAATGATGGATACAAACCACACACTGTATAAGTTGTTTTTTGCATCTTGTTTGTACTTGATGTGGAACATAGGTGGCGCTGTGTCATATTTACTTCGTAAGTAGTTACTCGATTAAATCAGCCTGCAAAATGTATGCACTGGAATGAATGACATGATAATAATAGTTAATTTATTAACTATTAAATCCTGCTTAGTGGACTGATACTCTGTACAATAAAGTAAATGTATAATTAAAATACACAAATAACTAAAGCATTAAATAAATAGATATAAAAACGAATTTAAATAAACACTGTTTAGACATAGAGTACTATTAAAAAATATGAAATTATAAATACTAACTGTCACAATAAAACAAATTATTATTTAACATTTATAATAAGAAGGGTATAAAAACATGACGTATCTTCATTTCATTATTAATCATGAAGTAGCCATGGTAATTACTGAGATAACATTAGATTAAATATATATATATGTTAAACTTATTAAAAGCCAATGTCAAAAACAAATAGTAATTACTGTCACACCAGAAACAAATACTAACATCTTCACAGCCAAGTTGCTATGCTCCCTCACATCGTCAAGTGACACGACGGACTTCAAACAGAGGTCAACTTCGAAGGAGCCGTCATTATTCCACTGTCCAGACATGTCTAGTTTTCCGGTCTTGAACTGAGCGAGTCCGTCTCCTTCTTCCTGGCCGGGCGATGTCATCTGTAATAGTTGAATAAATTGTCACTGAAATAGCATCAGTGATTGAAACTGTTAATAAGACTGCTTGTGTAATTTACATTTGTTAACGTATATATTAAGCTGCTGCATTAGAAACAACCAGTCATTTATGTTATTGTGAGAGGAATTATTTTATTATCTAAACTGATTATGTACGATTGTTACTGTGTTACAAATATTGCACAAATAAATGTTCTTATAACAATTAACCACACAGTAAAACAGTATTATATAGATGCATAGATCATAACATTGTGATATTTTAAATATTTGACAGAATGTATTATTTCCAAAAGTTAACTTTGATATAAAATATTACTTTTCTGAACAGAAACTGCTTCTTTTTCACTTTAAACAGGACATGTGTAATTTGACACGGAAAATGCGTCATTTGACACAGAATTTGCCTTTTTCTGAAACAGAAATGGAATTTGCCTTTTTCTGAAACATAATTGAAACATAATTTGCTTTTCTAAATGGAAATCAGTGTCCCTATAATTACATGTATATTTACTGTTAATTATTGGTAATTTCAGGGATTCCACATGACTTATTAATTTGCCAGTGTACCGTGTTATATATGCATAAAGTTAGTATCTGGCCACATATTCATACATCTTTTTAATTTATTTATTTATTCATATTTCAAACGAACGTCTGTGTTTAATTTGGATTAACTTGGTACTAAAAACATAATTACATACATACGCTCACACAATTACTTGGCTCCTACTTTTTACGTTTGGTTCCTAAAAAATGTAGGTTGTTGGCGTGCTAAGTAAAATTCGGCAGAGCGTTGCAGTAATCCAAGCTTGAAACAACCAGCGCAATGACCAATGAATGGCAGACAGGCTTTGTGATATAGGCCCTGATGGAGCTAATACGTCTCAGATGGTAGTTACACTTCTTGCAAACAGCATCCACATGCTGCCTCATGCTCATGTGAGTTGTCAAAGTGAGCTCCCAAATTCCAGACAGAGACAAAGGTTTGATATTGACTCCACCAACAACGAGGTATTCTGGTAGTCCAAATTCCTTCAGATGATAAGGACTGAGGGCCACCATAAATTCAGTCTTGTTGTCGTTTAGCTTGAGTTTACACTTACCCATCCGGGTTTGTATGCAGATTGTATCTCCTCGTGAAGGCCATTGTCACTTAGATATTGAATAAGTCGTTTGGCTGCTACATTGGCCAAGACTTTAGACAGGAATGGCAAACTTGAAATTGGACGGTAATTTTTTAGTGTTTCGATCCAAGGTAGGTTTTTTCAACAACGGTGTTATGACAGCCTTCTTGAGTTCCCACGGAACAGTGCCCGACTCGACATATTGATAAGATGAGTCAGTATTTGAATATGAGCAGTAAGAGTGCTCTTTAGCAGAGATATAGGTAGAGGATCCAAGCATGATGACTAGGGCTTAACATCCTGGATAATTTTTTGCATTTCACTCATTCTTGCAGCACACATTTCACTCATACTTGCAGCACACATTTCACTGATACTTGCAGTACACATTTCACTGATACTTGCAGCATACATTTCATTCATACTTGCAGCATACATTTCACTCATACTTGCAGCATACATTTCACTTATACTTGCAGCACACATTTCACTCATACTTGCAGCACACATTTCACTCATACTTGCAGCACACATTTCACTCATACTTGCAGCATATATTTCACTCATACTTGCAGCATACATTTCACTTATACTTGCAGCACACATTTCACTCATACTTGCAGCACACATTTCACTCATACTTGCAGCATACATTTCACTCATACTTGCAGCACACATTTCACTCATACTTGCAGCACACATTTCACTCATACTTGCAGCACACATTTCACAACATATCTTACCTGCACAGTAAGTTGTCACTGAAGACTGAATTACACAACTTTTATACCCAACACCACAATTGGTCGTGGCTCCTACCTTTGAACCCTACCCTCTTCTCCATCTTTCTTTCTTATTTGGTCATGCATGACCAGTTAAAGAACTATTGTACGTGGTTGGTAAGAAAATATAATTTTTTTGTATCATGACTTCATATTTCCCCACATTTGGGATTAGACACTGGAACTTTTAACATATGTGGAATTAAACAAACCACCCCTTTGTATATGTTATGACTGACTTGCTGCTGTACCTGTTGTTTAATTATGTTTATTTGTTAATTATCTTTATGCAGGTTGGTCTTCAATAATATGAATATGCTATAAAATACTACATAGGAAAGTTACCTTACACTAGATATGTACAACAGAATGATGGATACAAACCACACACTGTATAAGTTGTTTTTTGCATCTTGTTTGTACTTGATGTGGAACATAGGTGGCGCTGTGTCATATTTACTTCGTAAGTAGTTATTCGATTAAATCAGCCTGCAAAATGTATGCACTGGAATGAATGACATGATAATAATAGTTAATTTATTAACTATTAAATCCTGCTTAGTGGACTGATACTCTGTACAATAAAGTAAATGTATAATTAAAATACACAAATAACTAAAGCATTAAATAAATAGATATAAAAACGAATTTAAATAAACACTGTTTAGACATAGAGTACTATTAAAAAATATGAAATTATAAATACTAACTGTCACAATAAAACAAATTATTATTTAACATTTATAATAAGAAGGGTATAAAAACATGACGTATCTTCATTTCATTATTAATCATGAAGTAGCCATGGTAATTACTGAGATAACATTAGATTAAATATATGTATATGTTAAACTTATTAAAAGCCAATGTCAAAAACAAATAGTAATTACTGTCACACCAGAAACAAATACTAACATCTTCACAGCCAAGTTGCTATGCTCCCTCACATCGTCAAGTGACACGACGGACTTCAAACAGAGGTCAACTTCGAAGGAGCCGTCATTATTCCACTGTCCAGACATGTCTAATTTTCCGGTCTTGAACTGAGCGAGTCCGTCTCCTTCTTCCTGGCCGGGCGATGTCATCTGTAATAGTTGAATAAATTGTCACTGAAATAGCATCAGTGATTGAAACTGTTAATAAGACTGCTTGTGTAATTTACATTTGTTAACGTATATATTAAGCTGCTGCATTAGAAACAACCAGTCATTTATGTTATTGTGTGAGAGGAATTATTTTATTATCTAAACTGATTATGTACGATTGTTACTGTGTTACAAATATTGCACAAATAAATGTTCTTATAAAAATTAACCACACAGTAAAACAGTATTATATAGATGCATAGATCATAACATTGTGATATTTTAAATATTTGACAGAATGTATTATTTCCAAAAGTTAACTTTGATATAAAATATTACTTTTCTGAACAGAAACTGCTTCTTTTTCACTTTAAACAGGAAATGTGTAATTTGACACGGAAAATGCGTCATTTGACACAGAATTTGCCTTTTTCTGAAACAGAAATGGAATTTGCCTTTTTCTGAAACAGAAATGGAATTTGCCTTTTTCTGAAACATAATTGAAACATAATTTGCTTTTTCAAATGGAAATCAGTGTCCCTATAATTACATGTATATTTACTGTTAATTATTGGTAATTTCAGGGATTCCACATATGACTTATTAATTTGCCAGTGTACCGTGTTATATATGCATAAAGTCAGTATCTGGCCACATATTCATACATCTTTTTAATTTATTTATTTATTCATATTTCAAACGAACGTCTGTGTTTAATTTGGATTAACTTGGTACTAAAAACATAATTACATACATACGCTCACACAATTACTTGGCTCCTACTTTTTACGTTTGGTTCCTAAAAAATGTAGGTTGTTGGCGTGCTAAGTAAAATTCGGCAGAGCGTTGCAGTAATCCAAGCTTGAAACAACCAGCGCAATGACCAATGAATGGCAGACAGGCTTTGTGATATAGGCCCTGATGGAGCTAATACGTCTCAGATGGTAGTTACACTTCTTGCAAACAGCATCCACATGCTGCCTCATGCTCATGTGAGTTGTCAAAGTGAGCTCCCAAATTCCAGACAGAGACAAAGGTTTGATATTGACTCCACCAACAACGAGGTATTCTGGTAGTCCAAATTCCTTCAGATGATAAGGACTGAGGGCCACCATAAATTCAGTCTTGTTGTCGTTTAGCTTGAGTTTACACTTACCCATCCGGGTTTGTATGCAGATTGTATCTCCTCGTGAAGGCCATTGTCACTTAGATATTGAATAAGTCGTTTGGCTGCTACATTGGCCAAGACTTTAGACAGGAATGGCAAACTTGAAATTGGACGGTAATTTTTTAGTGTTTCGATCCAAGGTAGGTTTTTTCAACAACGGTGTTATGACAGCCTTCTTGAGTTCCCACGGAACAGTGCCCGACTCGACATATTGATAAGATGAGTCAGTATTTGAATATGAGCAGTAAGAGTGCTCTTTAGCAGAGATATAGGTAGAGGATCCAAGCATGATGACTAGGGCTTAACATCCTGGATAATTTTTTGCATTTCACTCATTCTTGCAGCACACATTTCACTCATACTTGCAGCACACATTTCACTGATACTTGCAGTACACATTTCACTGATACTTGCAGCATACATTTCATTCATACTTGCAGCATACATTTCACTCATACTTGCAGCATACATTTCACTTATACTTGCAGCACACATTTCACTCATACTTGCAGCACACATTTCACTCATACTTGCAGCACACATTTCACTCATACTTGCAGCATATATTTCACTCATACTTGCAGCATACATTTCACTTATACTTGCAGCACACATTTCACTCATACTTGCAGCACACATTTCACTCATACTTGCAGCATACATTTCACTCATACTTGCAGCACACATTTCACTCATACTTGCAGCACACATTTCACTCATACTTGCAGCACACATTTCACAACATATCTTACCTGCACAGTAAGTTGTCACTGAAGACTGAATTACACAACTTTTATACCCAACACCACAATTGGTCGTGGCTCCTACCTTTGAACCCTACCCTCTTCTCCATCTTTCTTTCTTATTTGGTCATGCATGACCAGTTAAAGAACTATTGTACGTGGTTGGTAAGAAAATATAATTTTTTTGTATCATGACTTCATATTTCCCCACATTTGGGATTAGACACTGGAACTTTTAACATATGTGGAATTAAACAAACCACCCCTTTGTATATGTTATGACTGACTTGCTGCTGTACCTGTTGTTTAATTATGTTTATTTGTTAATTATCTTTATGCAGGTTGGTCTTCAATAATATGAATATGCTATAAAATACTACATAGGAAAGTTACCTTACACTAGATATGTACAACAGAATGATGGATACAAACCACACACTGTATAAGTTGTTTTTTGCATCTTGTTTGTACTTGATGTGGAACATAGGTGGCGCTGTGTCATATTTACTTCGTAAGTAGTTATTCGATTAAATCAGCCTGCAAAATGTATGCACTGGAATGAATGACATGATAATAATAGTTAATTTATTAACTAT
The DNA here is from genome assembly GCA_020002185.1 of Paraescarpia echinospica. Lineage (NCBI taxonomy): Eukaryota > Metazoa > Annelida > Polychaeta > Sabellida > Siboglinidae > Paraescarpia > Paraescarpia echinospica. The sequence goes on from JAHLWY010000230.1 coordinate 68,204, forward strand.
TAAATCCTGCTTAGTGGACTGATACTCTGTACAATAAAGTAAATGTATAATTAAAATACACAAATAACTAAAGCATTAAATAAATAGATATAAAAACGAATTTAAATAAACACTGTTTAGACATAGAGTACTATTAAAAAATATGAAATTATAAATACTAACTGTCACAATAAAACAAATTATTATTTAACATTTATAATAAGAAGGGTATAAAAACATGACGTATCTTCATTTCATTATTAATCATGAAGTAGCCATGGTAATTACTGAGATAACATTAGATTAAATATATGTATATGTTAAACTTATTAAAAGCCAATGTCAAAAACAAATAGTAATTACTGTCACACCAGAAACAAATACTAACATCTTCACAGCCAAGTTGCTATGCTCCCTCACATCGTCAAGTGACACGACGGACTTCAAACAGAGGTCAACTTCGAAGGAGCCGTCATTATTCCACTGTCCAGACATGTCTAATTTTCCGGTCTTGAACTGAGCGAGTCCGTCTCCTTCTTCCTGGCCGGGCGATGTCATCTGTAATAGTTGAATAAATTGTCACTGAAATAGCATCAGTGATTGAAACTGTTAATAAGACTGCTTGTGTAATTTACATTTGTTAACGTATATATTAAGCTGCTGCATTAGAAACAACCAGTCATTTATGTTATTGTGTGAGAGGAATTATTTTATTATCTAAACTGATTATGTACGATTGTTACTGTGTTACAAATATTGCACAAATAAATGTTCTTATAAAAATTAACCACACAGTAAAACAGTATTATATAGATGCATAGATCATAACATTGTGATATTTTAAATATTTGACAGAATGTATTATTTCCAAAAGTTAACTTTGATATAAAATATTACTTTTCTGAACAGAAACTGCTTCTTTTTCACTTTAAACAGGAAATGTGTAATTTGACACGGAAAATGCGTCATTTGACACAGAATTTGCCTTTTTCTGAAACAGAAATGGAATTTGCCTTTTTCTGAAACAGAAATGGAATTTGCCTTTTTCTGAAACATAATTGAAACATAATTTGCTTTTTCAAATGGAAATCAGTGTCCCTATAATTACATGTATATTTACTGTTAATTATTGGTAATTTCAGGGATTCCACATATGACTTATTAATTTGCCAGTGTACCGTGTTATATATGCATAAAGTCAGTATCTGGCCACATATTCATACATCTTTTTAATTTATTTATTTATTCATATTTCAAACGAACGTCTGTGTTTAATTTGGATTAACTTGGTACTAAAAACATAATTACATACATACGCTCACACAATTACTTGGCTCCTACTTTTTACGTTTGGTTCCTAAAAAATGTAGGTTGTTGGCGTGCTAAGTAAAATTCGGCAGAGCGTTGCAGTAATCCAAGCTTGAAACAACCAGCGCAATGACCAATGAATGGCAGACAGGCTTTGTGATATAGGCCCTGATGGAGCTAATACGTCTCAGATGGTAGTTACACTTCTTGCAAACAGCATCCACATGCTGCCTCATGCTCATGTGAGTTGTCAAAGTGAGCTCCCAAATTCCAGACAGAGACAAAGGTTTGATATTGACTCCACCAACAACGAGGTATTCTGGTAGTCCAAATTCCTTCAGATGATAAGGACTGAGGGCCACCATAAATTCAGTCTTGTTGTCGTTTAGCTTGAGTTTACACTTACCCATCCGGGTTTGTATGCAGATTGTATCTCCTCGTGAAGGCCATTGTCACTTAGATATTGAATAAGTCGTTTGGCTGCTACATTGGCCAAGACTTTAGACAGGAATGGCAAACTTGAAATTGGACGGTAATTTTTTAGTGTTTCGATCCAAGGTAGGTTTTTTCAACAACGGTGTTATGACAGCCTTCTTGAGTTCCCACGGAACAGTGCCCGACTCGACATATTGATAAGATGAGTCAGTATTTGAATATGAGCAGTAAGAGTGCTCTTTAGCAGAGATATAGGTAGAGGATCCAAGCATGATGACTAGGGCTTAACATCCTGGATAATTTTTTGCATTTCACTCATTCTTGCAGCACACATTTCACTCATACTTGCAGCACACATTTCACTGATACTTGCAGTACACATTTCACTGATACTTGCAGCATACATTTCATTCATACTTGCAGCATACATTTCACTCATACTTGCAGCATACATTTCACTTATACTTGCAGCACACATTTCACTCATACTTGCAGCACACATTTCACTCATACTTGCAGCACACATTTCACTCATACTTGCAGCAAATATTTCACTCATACTTGCAGCATACATTTCACTTATACTTGCAGCACACATTTCACTCATACTTGCAGCACACATTTCACTCATACTTGCAGCACACATTTCACTCATACTTGCAGCACACATTTCACTCATACTTGCAGCATACATTTCACTCATACTTGCAGCACACATTTCACAACATATCTTACCTGCACAGTAAGTTGTCACTGAAGACTGAATTACACAACTTTTATACCCAACACCACAATTGGTCGTGGCTCCTACCTTTGAACCCTACCCTCTTCTCCATCTTTCTTTCTTATTTGGTCATGCATGACCAGTTAAAGAACTATTGTACGTGGTTGGTAAGAAAATATAAATTTTTTGTATCATGACTTCATATTTCCCCACATTTGGGATTAGACACTGGAACTTTTAACATATGTGGAATTAAACAAACCACCCCTTTGTATATGTTATGACTGACTTGACGCTGTACCTGTTGTTTAATTATGTTTATTTGTTAATTATCTTTATGCAGGTTGGTCTTCAATAATATGAATATGCTATAAAATACTACATAGGAAAGTTACCTTACACTAGATATGTACAACAGAATGATGGATACAAACCACACACTGTATAAGTTGTTTTTTGCATCTTGTTTGTACTTGATGTGGAACATAGGCGGCGCTGTGTCATATTTACTTCGTAAGTAGTTACTCGATTAAATCAGCCTGCAAAATGTATGCACTGGAATGAATGACATGATAATAATAGTTAATTTATTAACTATTAAATCCTGCTTAGTGGACTGATACTCTGTACAATAAAGTAAATGTATAATTAAAATACACAAATAACTAAAGCATTAAATAAATAGATATAAAAACGAATTTAAATAAACACTGTTTAGACATAGAGTACTATTAAAAAATATGAAATTATAAATACTAACTGTCACAATAAAACAAATTATTATTTAACATTTATAATAAGAAGGGTATAAAAACATGACGTATCTTCATTTCATTATTAATCATGAAGTAGCCATGGTAATTACTGAGATAACATTAGATTAAATATATATATATGTTAAACTTATTAAAAGCCAATGTCAAAAACAAATAGTAATTACTGTCACACCAGAAACAAATACTAACATCTTCACAGCCAAGTTGCTATGCTCCCTCACATCGTCAAGTGACACGACGGACTTCAAACAGAGGTCAACTTCGAAGGAGCCGTCATTATTCCACTGTCCAGACATGTCTAGTTTTCCGGTCTTGAACTGAGCGAGTCCGTCTCCTTCTTCCTGGCCGGGCGATGTCATCTGTAATAGTTGAATAAATTGTCACTGAAATAGCATCAGTGATTGAAACTGTTAATAAGACTGCTTGTGTAATTTACATTTGTTAACGTATATATTAAGCTGCTGCATTAGAAACAACCAGTCATTTATGTTATTGTGAGAGGAATTATTTTATTATCTAAACTGATTATGTACGATTGTTACTGTGTTACAAATATTGCACAAATAAATGTTCTTATAACAATTAACCACACAGTAAAACAGTATTATATAGATGCATAGATCATAACATTGTGATATTTTAAATATTTGACAGAATGTATTATTTCCAAAAGTTAACTTTGATATAAAATATTACTTTTCTGAACAGAAACTGCTTCTTTTTCACTTTAAACAGGACATGTGTAATTTGACACGGAAAATGCGTCATTTGACACAGAATTTGCCTTTTTCTGAAACAGAAATGGAATTTGCCTTTTTCTGAAACATAATTGAAACATAATTTGCTTTTCTAAATGGAAATCAGTGTCCCTATAATTACATGTATATTTACTGTTAATTATTGGTAATTTCAGGGATTCCACATGACTTATTAATTTGCCAGTGTACCGTGTTATATATGCATAAAGTTAGTATCTGGCCACATATTCATACATCTTTTTAATTTATTTATTTATTCATATTTCAAACGAACGTCTGTGTTTAATTTGGATTAACTTGGTACTAAAAACATAATTACATACATACGCTCACACAATTACTTGGCTCCTACTTTTTACGTTTGGTTCCTAAAAAATGTAGGTTGTTGGCGTGCTAAGTAAAATTCGGCAGAGCGTTGCAGTAATCCAAGCTTGAAACAACCAGCGCAATGACCAATGAATGGCAGACAGGCTTTGTGATATAGGCCCTGATGGAGCTAATACGTCTCAGATGGTAGTTACACTTCTTGCAAACAGCATCCACATGCTGCCTCATGCTCATGTGAGTTGTCAAAGTGAGCTCCCAAATTCCAGACAGAGACAAAGGTTTGATATTGACTCCACCAACAACGAGGTATTCTGGTAGTCCAAATTCCTTCAGATGATAAGGACTGAGGGCCACCATAAATTCAGTCTTGTTGTCGTTTAGCTTGAGTTTACACTTACCCATCCGGGTTTGTATGCAGATTGTATCTCCTCGTGAAGGCCATTGTCACTTAGATATTGAATAAGTCGTTTGGCTGCTACATTGGCCAAGACTTTAGACAGGAATGGCAAACTTGAAATTGGACGGTAATTTTTTAGTGTTTCGATCCAAGGTAGGTTTTTTCAACAACGGTGTTATGACAGCCTTCTTGAGTTCCCACGGAACAGTGCCCGACTCGACATATTGATAAGATGAGTCAGTATTTGAATATGAGCAGTAAGAGTGCTCTTTAGCAGAGATATAGGTAGAGGATCCAAGCATGATGACTAGGGCTTAACATCCTGGATAATTTTTTGCATTTCACTCATTCTTGCAGCACACATTTCACTCATACTTGCAGCACACATTTCACTGATACTTGCAGTACACATTTCACTGATACTTGCAGCATACATTTCATTCATACTTGCAGCATACATTTCACTCATACTTGCAGCATACATTTCACTTATACTTGCAGCACACATTTCACTCATACTTGCAGCACACATTTCACTCATACTTGCAGCACACATTTCACTCATACTTGCAGCATATATTTCACTCATACTTGCAGCATACATTTCACTTATACTTGCAGCACACATTTCACTCATACTTGCAGCACACATTTCACTCATACTTGCAGCATACATTTCACTCATACTTGCAGCACACATTTCACTCATACTTGCAGCACACATTTCACTCATACTTGCAGCACACATTTCACTCATACTTGCAGCACACATTTCACAACATATCTTACCTGCACAGTAAGTTGTCACTGAAGACTGAATTACACAACTTTTATACCCAACACCACAATTGGTCGTGGCTCCTACCTTTGAACCCTACCCTCTTCTCCATCTTTCTTTCTTATTTGGTCATGCATGACCAGTTAAAGAACTATTGTACGTGGTTGGTAAGAAAATATAAATTTTTTGTATCATGACTTCATATTTCCCCACATTTGGGATTAGACACTGGAACTTTTAACATATGTGGAATTAAACAAACCACCCCTTTGTATATGTTGTGACTGACTTGCTGCTGTACCTGTTGTTTAATTATGTTTATTTGTTAATTATCTTTATGCAGGTTGGTCTTCAATAATATGAATATGCTATAAAATACTACATAGGAAAGTTACCTTACACTAGATATGTACAACAGAATGATGGATACAAACCACACACTGTATAAGTTGTTTTTTGCATCTTGTTTGTACTTGATGTGGAACATAGGCGGCGCTGTGTCATATTTACTTCGTAAGTAGTTACTCGATTAAATCAGCCTGCAAAATGTATGCACTGGAATGAATGACATGATAATAATAGTTAATTTATTAACTATTAAATCCTGCTTAGTGGACTGATACTCTGTACAATAAAGTAAATGTATAATTAAAATACACAAATAACTAAAGCATTAAATAAATAGATATAAAAACGAATTTAAATAAACACTGTTTAGACATAGAGTACTATTAAAAAATATGAAATTATAAATACTAACTGTCACAATAAAAAAATTATTATTTAACATTTATAATAAGAAGGGTATAAAAACATGACGTATCTTCATTTCATTATTAATCATGAAGTAGCCATGGTAATTACTGAGATAACATTAGATTAAATATATGTATATGTTAAACTTATTAAAAGCCAATGTCAAAAACAAATAGTAATTACTGTCACACCAGAAACAAATACTAACATCTTCACAGCCAAGTTGCTATGCTCCCTCACATCGTCAAGTGACACGACGGACTTCAAACAGAGGTCAACTTCGAAGGAGCCGTCATTATTCCACTGTCCAGACATGTCTAATTTTCCGGTCTTGAACTGAGCGAGTCCGTCTCCTTCTTCCTGGCCGGGCGATGTCATCTGTAATAGTTGAATAAATTGTCACTGAAATAGCATCAGTGATTGAAACTGTTAATAAGACTGCTTGTGTAATTTACATTTGTTAACGTATATATTAAGCTGCTGCATTAGAAACAACCAGTCATTTATGTTATTGTGTGAGAGGAATTATTTTATTATCTAAACTGATTATGTACGATTGTTACTGTGTTACAAATATTGCACAAATAAATGTTCTTATAAAAATTAACCACACAGTAAAACAGTATTATATAGATGCATAGATCATAACATTGTGATATTTTAAATATTTGACAGAATGTATTATTTCCAAAAGTTAACTTTGATATAAAATATTACTTTTCTGAACAGAAACTGCTTCTTTTTCACTTTAAACAGGAAATGTGTAATTTGACACGGAAAATGCGTCATTTGACACAGAATTTGCCTTTTTCTGAAACAGAAATGGAATTTGCCTTTTTCTGAAACAGAAATGGAATTTGCCTTTTTCTGAAACATAATTGAAACATAATTTGCTTTTTTAAATGGAAATCAGTGTCCCTATAATTACATGTATATTTACTGTTAATTATTGGTAATTTCAGGGATTCCACATATGACTTATTAATTTGCCAGTGTACCGTGTTATATATGCATAAAGTCAGTATCTGGCCACATATTCATACATCTTTTTAATTTATTTATTTATTCATATTTCAAACGAACGTCTGTGTTTAATTTGGATTAACTTGGTACTAAAAACATAATTACATACATACGCTCACACAATTACTTGGCTCCTACTTTTTACGTTTGGTTCCTAAAAAATGTAGGTTGTTGGCGTGCTAAGTAAAATTCGGCAGAGCGTTGCAGTAATCCAAGCTTGAAACAACCAGCGCAATGACCAATGAATGGCAGACAGGCTTTGTGATATAGGCCCTGATGGAGCTAATACGTCTCAGATGGTAGTTACACTTCTTGCAAACAGCATCCACATGCTGCCTCATGCTCATGTGAGTTGTCAAAGTGAGCTCCCAAATTCCAGACAGAGACAAAGGTTTGATATTGACTCCACCAACAACGAGGTATTCTGGTAGTCCAAATTCCTTCAGATGATAAGGACTGAGGGCCACCATAAATTCAGTCTTGTTGTCGTTTAGCTTGAGTTTACACTTACCCATCCGGGTTTGTATGCAGATTGTATCTCCTCGTGAAGGCCATTGTCACTTAGATATTGAATAAGTCGTTTGGCTGCTACATTGGCCAAGACTTTAGACAGGAATGGCAAACTTGAAATTGGACGGTAATTTTTTAGTGTTTCGATCCAAGGTAGGTTTTTTCAACAACGGTGTTATGACAGCCTTCTTGAGTTCCCACGGAACAGTGCCCGACTCGACATATTGATAAGATGAGTCAGTATTTGAATATGAGCAGTAAGAGTGCTCTTTAGCAGAGATATAGGTAGAGGATCCAAGCATGATGACTAGGGCTTAACATCCTGGATAATTTTTTGCATTTCACTCATTCTTGCAGCACACATTTCACTCATACTTGCAGCACACATTTCACTAATACTTGCAGTACACATTTCACTGATACTTGCAGCATACATTTCATTCATACTTGCAGCATACATTTCACTCATACTTGCAGCATACATTTCACTCATACTTGCAGCACACATTTCACTCATACTTGCAGCACACATTTCACTCATACTTGCAGCACACATTTCACTCATACTTGCAGCAAATATTTCACTCATACTTGCAGCATACATTTCACTTATACTTGCAGCACACATTTCACTGATACTTGCAGCACACATTTCACTCATACTTGCAGCACACATTTCATTCATACTTGCAGCACACATTTCACTCATACTTGCAGCACACATTTCACTCATACTTGCAGCACACATTTCACTCATACTTGCAGCACACATTTCACTCATACTTGTAGCACACATTTCACTCATACTTGCAGCACACATTTCACAACATATCTTACCTGCACAGTAAGTTGTCACTGAAGACTGAATTACACAACTTTTATACCCAACACCACAATTGGTCGTGGCTCCTACCTTTGAACCCTACCCTCTTCTCCATCTTTCTTTCTTATTTGGTCATGCATGACCAGTTAAAGAACTATTGTACGTGGTTGGTAAGAAAATATAATTTTTTTGTATCATGACTTCATATTTCCCCACATTTGGGATTAGACACTGGAACTTTTAACATATGTGGAATTAAACAAACCACCCCTTTGTATATGTTATGACTGACTTGCTGCTGTACCTGTTGTTTAATTATGTTTATTTGTTAATTATCTTTATGCAGGTTGGTCTTCAATAATATGAATATGCTATAAAATACTACATAGGAAAGTTACCTTACACTAGATATGTACAACAGAATGATGGATACAAACCACACACTGTATAAGTTGTTTTTTGCATCTTGTTTGTACTTGATGTGGAACATAGGTGGCGCTGTGTCATATTTACTTCGTAAGTAGTTATTCGATTAAATCAGCCTGCAAAATGTATGCACTGGAATGAATGACATGATAATAATAGTTAATTTATTAACTATTAAATCCTGCTTAGTGGACTGATACTCTGTACAATAAAGTAAATGTATAATTAAAATACACAAATAACTAAAGCATTAAATAAATAGATATAAAAACGAATTTAAATAAACACTGTTTAGACATAGAGTACTATTAAAAAATATGAAATTATAAATACTAACTGTCACAATAAAACAAATTATTATTTAACATTTATAATAAGAAGGGTATAAAAACATGACGTATCTTCATTTCATTATTAATCATGAAGTAGCCATGGTAATTACTGAGATAACATTAGATTAAATATATGTATATGTTAAACTTATTAAAAGCCAATGTCAAAAACAAATAGTAATTACTGTCACACCAGAAACAAATACTAACATCTTCACAGCCAAGTTGCTATGCTCCCTCACATCGTCAAGTGACACGACGGACTTCAAACAGAGGTCAACTTCGAAGGAGCCGTCATTATTCCACTGTCCAGACATGTCTAATTTTCCGGTCTTGAACTGAGCGAGTCCGTCTCCTTCTTCCTGGCCGGGCGATGTCATCTGTAATAGTTGAATAAATTGTCACTGAAATAGCATCAGTGATTGAAACTGTTAATAAGACTGCTTGTGTAATTTACATTTGTTAACGTATATATTAAGCTGCTGCATTAGAAACAACCAGTCATTTATGTTATTGTGTGAGAGGAATTATTT